>CAUYRH010120622.1:0-51854 GCA_963574655.1 Perodicticus potto | reverse complement strand
CTCAGCAGTTGTCCAGCCTTTTTGGCTATTGGAGCCTCTGGTGGGCGTTGTAGGTCCCCCTCCTTGCCTGTCATCCAGCCCACTGGCTCTTCAGCTGGCTGCCGCAGCACCAACACCACCAAGGAGGAGGCAGCAGGTCCGCCGGCTCCCCTAGCAGACCAGTCTTATAAGACACTTCCAAGAAGGGCACCTAAACCCATGGGAGGGGTTGCAGAGGGGTGTCAGATTTATCCATCTTTAAAATAAAAGCAATTTTTATTTTTTGTTAAAGAATATTTTATTTGTTTTGTTTATTGTATTTAATTTTGTTTGTTTGTTTGTTTGAGACAGAGTCTCACTATGTTATCCTCAGTAGAGTGTCATGGCATCACAGCTCACAGCAACCTCGAACTCTTGGGCTTAAGTAATTCTCTTGCCGCAGCCTCCCAAGCAGCTGGGATTACAGGTGCCCACCACAACGCCAGGCTATTTCCTTGTTGCATTTGTCATTGTTGTTTAGCTGGCCCCAGCTGGGCTTGAACCTACTAGCCTTGGTTCATGTAGCTGGCACCGTAACCACTGTGCTACAGGCGCTGAGCCAGTAAAGGCAATTTTTAATTTGTAGTAACTGAGACTGTTTCGAGTTAATTCTAAACCTTCACAAAGCACCTTGAGAGCCGCTTAAAGAAACATCATCCTCCTTAAATCATCATCATGACTATTTTTGTTATGGGGGTTATGCCTTACCTTCTTCTTTTTTTTATTTTTTTTTTGTGAGGCATAGTCTCAAGCTGTTGCCCTCGGTAGAGTGCTGTGGGTCACAGCTCACAGCAACCTTAAACTCTTGGGTTTAAGCGATCCTCTTGCCTCAGCCCAGTCTAAGTAGCTGGGACTACAGGTGCCCGCCACAACACCCAGCTGTTTTTTTCTTGTTGCCATTATTGTTTTAGATGGCCCCGGCCAGTTTCGAAACCCGCCAGCCTCGGTATATGACAACACATGCCTGTTTCTTTTTTTCCTTTAAAAAAGTACATGTGATTTGTATTTATTATAGAATTAGTAAGAAAATACAGATGAACAAAAAGGAAAGAAATCATTCAATAAATTAATGACAACACATTTCAGTGTTTCTCCTTTCAGATATTTTGTTATGCAAATAGAATCACGTAAAAAATGAGTACATTATTTTATATCCTGGGATTTTTTTCATTTAGTGAAAGTGAAAATCTCTCCATAGCATTAATACATGTCTTTGTCATTTTTAATGGCTACCTTAAAAAAACACTTTTGGTGGAATTCTTTTACCTAGTTTCTTTCCATAGATGCCCTTGGACTTAAACCTTTGTTCAAACCTAAGTAGGAGTCCACCAATGAATGAGAGATCCATGTGCCTAGAGGGTAGATAAGCAATGGATTAGTGGGGTCAGGGAGAGGACCTAGTGCCCTCAAAATTCTCCTCCCACACAAATTGAGGATGTTAGAGATTTATTTCCTGGGCTTGACCTTGTTAAAACACAAATAACCCCTGTTGATGCAAGGTCAGTCATTAATTCTTTGCATGGAATCATTTGTCAGACCTTGGCTCCTGGTTAACATAGCTTTGTGCCAAGTGACATGCAGTTTTGAGAGAGGAGGAGAAAAATAGTCCTGAGTAAGAGCATTCTCTTTGTTCAAGGGTCAATTTCTAATCTTCTTTCCACTACCAGAGTCACTGCCTATGGGGTGGATTGTCTAATTGGGCAAGATAAAAACTGTTAGTGATGAAGCGTTGTATAGATCAATATACTAAATTTCAAAGCTTAATTTCTTATTCTATTCTTACATTCGTCTTCCCTATAACACCTACAATCATTCTTTCTTTCTTTTTGTATTAGTATTTTCATCCACTTTCTGCTCACCACTCTTATATGCCATTAGGTTACCCAAACCACTTCAGTCCTGTCTCTGAATCCCTGATCACCTGCTTTTCACAGCATATTCCAGCTCTCAGGTTTGTAGCCCTGCATCTCAATTTTGGAAACATTATCTGCAGTGAGTGACAAAGACCCTAATTAACAGTGGCTGAAGCAAGATGGAAATCTGTCTCTCTCTTATGTCAAAATCCAGACGTAGGGATCACATGCAGGGCTTGTGATGGTGGCAGCCCATGGAGTCCTCCAGATCCAGGCTCCCCCTGCCTCGCTCTATGGTGCATGGCCCACTTTCTCCCACTCATTCCAGGATCCAAGATCCTGCACCATCTCCAGTATATCTTCTACCTTGAGCCAGTAAAATAGGAAGGGAGAAACAACCGTATTGGTTAGAGCTTAGTCCTATGGCCACACCTGGCTCAGGGAAGGTTGGGAGATGGAGTCTTTATTCTGAGTGGTCATGCGTCCATCTAAAATGTAGGATTGTAGACTGTGAGAAGGGGAGACCTTGATATTGGGGAATAACTAGAAATCTGTGCTACACATGATTTGACTTTTTGTTTTGAACGTGGCTAGTCACTTTTCTAAAGACTAAAGTTGAAGCAAGAAATGCAATGCTTGTTTAGTAATTGATATCGAGGCATCTGAAAACATTTTTTTTTTTTGTGAGACAGAGTCTTACTATGTTGCCCTCGGTAGAGTGCCATGGCGTCACAGCTCACAGCAACCTCAAACTCTTGGGCTTAAGTGATTCTCCTGCCTCAGCCTCCTAAGTAGTTGGGACTACAGGTGCCCGCCACAATGCCTGGCTATTTTTTTGTTGCAGTTGTTTAGCTGGCCCAGGCCAGGTTCGAACCCACCACCCTCGGAGTATGTGGCTGGCACCGTAACCACTACACTACAGGCACCGAACCTGAAAACATATCTTAAATCACTAGTCAGATTTCTCACAAGATTAAAAATTATTTCTTGATTTTTCTTCAGTGATGGTTTTATAAAAGCTATTGGTCCTGCCGATGCTATCCAAAGACAATTTTCTGAAGAAACTTTCGAAGAAAGAATTGACTGCTCTGGGAAATGTATCCTACCAGGTACTAACCTCTTTTTCAGTAAAGCTCTAAAAGTAGTTTGAACAGTTGCTCTAGGAATGGAAAGATTAAGAGCAGCAGTTTGTTTTAAATAGGGTCTCACAATAATAATAATAGGTTTATGTATTGAATTTCTGCTATTGAATGTCTAGCTGCTTTACAAAGAGGATTTCATGTGGAATCCTTGTAAGCACCCAGTGTGGGAGGTATCATTATCTACATGTTACAGATTCAAAAATGAGGTTAGGGGTGAAATATCTTAACCCAAGGTTGCTAACCAAGTAAAGGACAACTTGGGAACCAAACCCATTCATTCACTCCACTTCTTCCCACTCCCATGCTGAAGAGAAACCAGCTGTGTTGTGTTAAGGTTCAAAAACAGAAGAACTTTATTAAGCCATTGCTTAGGGCAGGCAAACAGAGCAGCTGCTGTCCCTAATACCAGAAATACTTAGTATTGTATGGGGTGTGAAATAAAGGACCCAGCTCTAGGCAGAACATGGGGGAGAAAAGAGATTTCACTAGAGATTTCACTGTAGTTCATTTCTATCTTTAATGACTGACAACAGAATCTGTTTTGGTTTTTTTGGTGGGGGGCCTGAGTAGAGTGCCATGGCATGTAGCTCACAGCAACCTCAAACTCTTGGGTTCAAGTGATCCTCTTTCCTCAGCCTCCCTAGTATCTGGGACTACAGGTCCCCATCACAACGCCCGGCTATTTTTTTTCTTTTTTCTTTTTAGAGATGGGGGTCTCACTCTTGCTTAGGCTGGTTTCGAACTTGTGAGCTCAGGAAATCCACCCACCTCGGCCTCCCAGAATGCCAGGATTACAGGCGTGAGCCACTGGGCCGGGCCCCAAAATCCGTTTAATAACCATCATCTCCTACATTAGCTATGTTGTATGACTTCTTGTAATCATCTGGATCAAGTTTGACAAATTTTAAATTCTACACAAAGATAAGAACTTTATATTTATATTTTTTATAGAAAATTATAAAAATATAATATGATTTTATAATTTATAATTTTTTAAATATAATTTTATAAAGAATTTATATACAATTTTTTATTTTTGAAACGTTTACTGTACACATTGAAAGAACTTTTTTAGTGTGTGGTTTTTGGCCTGGGCTGGGTTTGAACCCGCCACCTCTGGCCCATGGGGCGGTGCCCCACTCCTTTGAGCCACGGGCACTGCCCACACATTGAGAGAACTTTTTACTTCCTGGGTTTGGAGATTCAGGAGACTAAATTCAGGGTGAAATATGAGAAAGAGTAGAATAAAGTAAAAAGCAATTTAATTAGGGATGTTCGATTTTAGTCTATCAGAACCATTAAAGAGCCATTTAATCCATAAAATATTTCCAATATTCTGGAAAGATATACTTTCCTGGATAAACAAAAGTTCCAAGAAGTGGTTTCTTTATAGTCTCTTTAATTAAAACATACTTCTTTCTTGAAGATAGATTCATCTTTCTCATCTCCTATCTTCAGAGTTGGAGAAGTTGTATTATTTTGTTTTCACCTAGATTGTTCTTGGTAATACAATCCTTGGTGTTGTTCAACTAGTGAGTGTGACTGATTTATAAGCTTGTTTGGTGAGCATGGACATACTGAGCAAGAGAAACTATGCATCTTTAAAGGACATTTTCATCATGTTGCATCACTTCCTTTCTTAGAGTCCTCTACACTAGTGAGGCAGTCTTGTTCCCTATCAGTCAGGCAACTGCGCAGACAAATCCTTCCTCTTTCACCCCCCTGCCAAGTTGGATGGCCACCATCAGGCTTTCCCAAGAGCAGCACAGTATTCTCTTAAGTGCTTTCTGTTTCTTAACTTTAAGATGATTTATCGGTTACAGGTCTGGTGGATGCACACACACATCCTGTATGGGCTGGTGAAAGAGTTCACGAGTTTGCAATGAAGGTAACCACAGTGAACAATGGCAAATCAAAAGGCATATAAAGTCTTTGGCTGAAGCATTAAGGCTTTGCAACATATGTTGACCTGGTTTTTGAATGGATGTTTTTACTTGCCTGAGTATGGCAAACAAATGACAACACTTATTTGTCATGCCCCCAAATCTTTATATTATGCACAGGGATAGTTGTCATTTTTAGTATAATAGTTTTTGAAAATTTTTAGCGATAGAACCTTCTTTTAACACAGAGTTGAGCTGCCTTACCCACTCATTTCTCCTTTTTCCTTCTCTTCATTACAAATTCCTATACTTGGTAGCTTTTAAAAGGGCTTCAGGAAACAGTTTGAAAATCACCATTCATTGAGGTCAAGCTAGGAAAAAAAATATGTGACTAATCACAACAATAAAATGTTTTATATTGCTCTCTTTTTTCAGAAAAATAAGACATTAAGAATCATAAAATACAGCCATAGTCAACTCCTAAGTCCCTGGTTGGAGCTATTTTCACATTACTTAAAAAAAAAAAATGTGTATTCCCAGCAGCTAAATTGGCTTATTTCAGAAAAAGAAAAAAATTTCTTTTCTTTGGATATCATGTACCTTCCTCAACAAACTCAAAACTATTTTTAAAAACTATTTTTAGAAATCTGAAGTCCAACCATCTCATTTAATAGGTGGAGAAAGTTGGGTCTAGAGAAGGGAAAGATGTTGACTAAGCTCACCAGCTGGAGACGGCAGAACCCAGATGAAAACTGTGGGCAGGAACCCCAGGCCTGCAGACTTCGTTTGCACCACACTCCTTGCTTCCCCAGTAACTAGAGCCCAGCAGGGAAGAGCCTCTTTATTTACTTGAGTGACAAAGGTCAGGCTCCAAACTCTGGTGACCAAATAGTGAGACTTGGAAACTGGCCTTTTTTAGTGGAGATTTGAGTAACTGCAATGGGGTCCCCTAAATTGCTTTAGCTTTGTTTTCTCAAACCTGCTGAGCCTTGCAGGTACGGTATCCAGCCACCGGCCGCCAATTGAATTACTAAAATGCTGAAATACTCCGGTGCCAGTCTTAAATCGCAGCTGCCCTGAGACCCCAAATGTCCACCAGCCGCATCTCCCACCTCTGCCACTCCTACCCCTTCCTGGGACCCCCTCCAATAGTTATCCACGATCCAGCGGCAGGCAGAATAGGAGTTTCCAGGATTACGCACCATTTCTAATCTGATCGTTTGGCGCCTTTTCTCTATCGCTTCTTCTTCCTTTTTTTTTTAGACAGAGACTCAAGCTGTCGCCCTGGGTAGAGTGCTGTGGCATCACAGCTCACAGTAACCTCCAACTCTTGGGCTCAAGCGATTCTCTTGCCTCAGCCTCCCAAGTAGCTGGGACTACAGGCGCCCGCCACAATGCCCGGCTATTTTGTTGTTGTTGTTGCAGTTGTCATTTTTGTTTTAGCTGGCCAGGGCCAAGTTTACACCCACCCTTGGTGTATGTGGCCTGCGCCCTGCAGACTGAGTTACAGGTGCCGCCCTCTCTACCGCTTCTTAATCATTAAAAAAAATCGATCCCCCTAGGAAGCAGATTCTGCAGACCGGCCTGTAGCCTCCTGGCATTTGCCCGGCCTGAGGGTGAGCTGTGTGTTCAGTTGGCAGGAGCCACGTACATGGATATTCACCAGGCCGGAGGAGGGATCAACTTCACCGTAGAGCGCACGCGCCAGGCCTCGGAGGAGGAGCTGTTCCGCTCCCTGCAGCGGAGGCTGCAGTGCATGCTGAGGGCCGGCACCACGCTGGTGGAGTGCAAGAGCGGATACGGCCTCGACCTGCACACGGAGCTCAAGATGCTGCGCGTGATCGAGCGTGCCCGGCGGGAGCTGGACATCGGCATCTCGGCCACTTACTGCGGGGCGCACTCAGTGCCCAAGTAACCTCAGCCTGTGGGACCGGGTTTAACGCAGAACCTGGAGAATGCAGTGGGGGCCGTTAGCTTTTTAGGGAGACCTGTGGATGCCTTTGGAAAGATGTTTGAGTCGTTTAACAGCCAACCATCTCGCACACGTGGTTTTAGAAAGGCAACCCTTCAGTTTGCTAGTCCTTTAACGATGAAAAAAGAGATGTTTCAAGCTCTTTTGGTTAGCAAAAAGAAATGGCCCCTTCTGGTCTTTATAAAGATAGTAACTGGACAGATAGTAACTAGAAGAATTTCCCGCTAATCGATTAGCGTAAAAGCACTTTAGAACTAATAGTAACAGTCTTTAGGAGATAGATCAAATCTTGGAGTCTAGATGACTCAAAAGGGTTTTGGTTTTTTGTTTTGAACATCTGTTTGCTTACTCAACAGCAGACATTTTTGTTTACCGTTGTAAATGTTTTGTAGCTTCCTCTTTAAACGGTTTCCCTTACATGGCTCTCCTATACAGACTTTTGTCCCCTTCTGTGCCTGCATCTTATCCACCCAGTGTTCCTTTTGGATCTAGAATTTGTAGATAGGAAGGCCCATAGTTCTGGAGCTAACTGAAAAATCTAAGAAAAATTGAGGACTTGAAAGGCACAGGATATCTCCAAAGTAGTGTTGTCTTAAGCTTTGAAAACTTGCATATGTAAATGCTCCAGGCTTACAAACAGAATTTGAAATTGTAATTGTTTAAATTTGTTTTATATTGATTTTTGGGGTGTAAACTTTGGGATATAAATTTACTTAATTAATTGACAAGTAAAAATTGTATGTACTTATTATGTACAATATGTTGTTTTGAAATATGCATCCTTTGTAAAATGGTTAAATTGAGCTAATTAACATGCATTATCTCACATACTTATCTCACACTTTGTAGTGAGAACATTTAAAATCTATTTTCTTAGCAGTTTTCAGGAAAACAATACATTGTTCTTAACTATGTTCACCACATTACACAAAATATACATTTTGATGTTAGTTTTTATTGATCATCTTCAGAGGAACTACAAAATTAACATTGAAATGTGTTCAAAATTCACAAAACTAATGTGGAAAGGAAACATAAATATTTAATATTTCCAATGATCTTTGTTGTAAGTTCTTAGCATTTATATTTCTGAAAGTTATTAAAGCTTAAAACTTCACACACATTCCTGAGACATCCTGCCTATAGAAAACAGTAGATTTTTTTAAAAACATGCATATTTTATAAAGTGTATGATAGGCTGCTTTTTGTTTTTCTTTCAGTAAGAAAGAGAGTGTGGTATGATAGACAAAACTATGGAGTGATGCCAGACCTGGGTTTGAATCCACCTCGGCTATTTCCAGTGGAGTGATTTTGAGGATGATAGAGCTTTTTTGAACAAATAAATTACTCATTTGTGAAATAGAGCTAAATAACACCATATTCTATATGATTGTCTTGAGAATTAGAAATAATGTTTGTAAGTGCCTGTCTCTACCTGCCCACCCAAATGGCTTTGCCAAGCAAGAGCATTCTGCGTGCCAAACACAGGGCTGAACTTTCACAGGAATTTTCTCCATCTGCCAAAGAGCCTCTGAGGTCTATATCTGGATTCCCATCTAAAGCCCGAGGCCCAAATAACAGCTAAAGAACATTTCCAAAGTTATGTGGAGCAAACAAAGCAAGTGGTAGAGGTCTGATCTGTCTCATTCCAAAAGCCCAGCCCTTTCTAACATGTAACCACCCTGGAATTTTAGATAGAATTTCAGGGCTTACTACTCTCCTCTTCTCCCACGGCCCCACGTGGTGAGACAGGAAGTCTAAGGCAGACACTTGGGGAAAAGTGAAGAAAGAAAAAGGGAGGGTGATAGCTGGGGCCCAAGTGAGGGAACTGCATTTGGGTTATCAGGGAAGTATCCGAGATGTTCTCGGAGTGTCCTTCACAGGAAGGTTTAGGTTTTCAGCCGGGTGGCCTTGCCGGCATCCCCAAAAGCAACACAGATGTGCTAGAGTGGATGAACCATTTGAGTCTGTGTGTCTTGTCAATACCTCTGCTGTGTAGGCTTGGCCTAACTTACCAGTCCTGAGGGATAGCTTTGATTCCTTCTCTACCTTTTCTGGGGCTGAAGGTAATTTACCTATACTGTTTCTCAGGTTCTCCAAGTTACAAGTAATCCTTTCTCCCTTAAAAAATACACACACACACACACACACACACATACGCACGCATGCACGCACAGGCACACACAGTAATCTCATTTTCTGTCCTCAGAGGAAAAACTGCTACTGAAGCTGCTGATGACATCATTAATAACCACCTCCCAAAGCTGAAGGAACTTGGCCATAGAGGGGAAATACATGTTGACAATATAGACGTGTTCTGTGAGAAGGGTGTCTTTGATCTTGATGCCACTAGAAGGATTCTTCAGTGTGGAAAAGATGCAGGGTTACAGATTAACTTCCACGGGGATGAACTTCACCCAATGAAGGCTGCTGAGGTGTGGTTGACCTTACATCTTTCCTTTGCCAACATGCATTCTTGTGTATTCATGCTGTGGAAAACTTAGTTTGTTCACAGCCCTCTGAAAAGATAGAGAGGGTAGGGAAATTTGGACAATGTGCAAATGGGTCAGGTTGAGCCTTGAAATCCTGACCTCTTTTAAAAATTTACTTTTTTTGCTGATCATTTACTCCTATTATTATTTACTGGTGATATTAGTAGAAAAGAAGTACCTCTGTGAGCTTGTTGACTAAATTTATAACATATTTGGTTTGGCACACAAAGCCAGACGGGCACAGTATGCTGATTTCACATACAGCTTCTCAGATCTTTCTTTGATCCATATCCATTTTGGTGGATGACCGCAAAGAAAAAGCCACAGGATGATTTCCAAATCTGTAATGTGGTGCCCAGGTTCATTCATTTATTCATCCTTTCAACAAATATTTTCTTGTCTACTATGTGTCAGGCGCTGTTCCAGGCTTGAAGAGCAGCAGTGAGACAGATAAGGTCCCCGAAGCTGGACATCTAGACATCCCTGCTTGAAAGACCTGGGACAAATAAAACAGCTGCCCTTGGGGGAATAAATTTAAATACACATACCCCCAATGTGTCTCAGCCACAGTATGTCCAACTTGATCTCATTGTCACTTCCAAATCTTGTCCTATGTTTCCTGCCCTAGTGAATGACATCACAGTCCGGCTATTGCTCAAGTCCCAAAACTTGAACATCATTTTGACTGCTTCCTTCCCTTCACCTGAACATTCCAACCAACCACCAAATCTCCCCACGTCTCCTAAATGTTTCTAGATCCACTTCTCTCACCTCTGATCCATAAGAGTCATCAAATTTTCTGTTTCAGAAAAGATCTGAAAGCATTTGTGTTCAAGAGTAGTTTTTGAAATAGCACACTGTCTAATTTTCAAACGAATGCCCACGACAATCCCTTTACCCATTTGGAGGATTGTGATTACAAGAGTGAGTTAGTTGGCAGGAAAGCTTATTAATAAAATGTTGTTTCTCTTAGTGGGTAAAACAGTCTGTTGGTACTTGATTGATTTTTTGTTGCCTTTTGTTAAGTCTTTCCCTTTGTGCCCATTCTGCTTAGCTTGGGGCTGAACTGGGAGCCCAGGCAATCAGCCACCTGGAAGAAGTGAGTGATGAAGGCATTGTTGCCATGGCAACAGCTAAGTGCTCTGCTGTCCTTCTGCCCACTACAGCCTACATGCTGAGGTAAGGTCATTTCTCACCCCAGACCCAAGAGCTGCCTGACCAAGCTGTGGAGACACACACACCTAAACATGACTTCAGTACCCTTTAAAAAAGCAGATAAAGAAAACTTAGTTCATGAAGATGCCGACCCTGGAATCGTGTTCAGAGACTTTGTGGTACCAAAGGACAGTTCGGTATTACAAATCTGAACCTTGGCATGGAAAAATGTTTGAAATCTTAAAAAAAAAAAAAAAAAAAAAGGAAGGGGGAGAGATATGAATAGAAAATTGCAAAATGGAAATTAATAAAATAGTGTTATTGGAAGCTCACAAGTAGTTTAATTTATTATTCACAAAAGTTTATTAAATTTAAAAATAATTTGTAAGTTACATTTTCCTCCCTTAACAAGAATGTCTTGGTATATGTAAGAACAGTCACAATAAACAATCACAAATTAAACAAATCAGTCATATCCAAGTGATTTCAAAAGCAGAGTGATAAAAATCAAGAATCCTGGGGTTCTATTTAACTCCACCACCAATCACTTAACCCTGAGCTTCTGTGTCTTCCAGATCACGAAGGGGTTGGATGTATCAAGCTCTTTTCCATTCCAAACATCTTTTCTGCAGAAGTTCCAACTCTAGAGACTGATGTATTTTCTTCCTCTCCTTAGACTGAAGCAGCCTCGAGCCAGGAAGATGTTAGATGAAGGGGTAATAGTTGCTCTGGGCAGTGATTTCAATCCTAATGCATATTGCTTCTCAATGGTAATTTTCTTTTTTATGTACCTTTTTGAGCAGAGTATCTACCAAGCAGAAAAATAATTTAAAGGCTCGGGCGCCCGTAGCACAGTGGTTATGGCACCAGCCACATACACCAAGGGTGGCGGGTTCAAATCCGACCCAGGCCATCTAAACAACTGCAACAAAAAAATAGCCGGGTGTTGTGGTGGGCACCTGCTAGTCCCAGCTACTCGGGAGGCTGAGGCAAGAGAATTGTTTAAGCCCAAGAGTTTGAGGTTGCTGTGAGTTGTGACGCCATGGCATTCTACTAAGGGTGATGTAGTGTCTCAAAATAAATAAATAAAATAAAAATTAAAAAAGAAAAAAAATTCAAAAAATATTTCACTAGCTGTTTAAAATGAATAAAAGGTCTACAATTATTTTTCTGTGAAACAAGAAGAAAAAAGAGGGTAGATGATACCATAATTGGATTTTTCCGCACCACATAAACACCTCCAGGCATAGAGAGAGCAGAGACAGTCATAGTTGCATTATTTTCTGATTCACCGAATAACCTATTTCCTTTCTGCAGAAAATAGCATAAAGTCTACCTAGGAGGTTTTAATGAGTAAGAATGCAAGTTTAAATTGTCTTGAAAAGTTGTAAATAAGTATTAAATACACAATCTCCATAATAAAGAAATTCCTTTCTTTTGGGGGTGTGGGAGGAACGGAGTCTCACTTTGATGCCCTGGGGTCATAGCTCACAGCATCTTCAAACTCTTGGGTCAAGCGATCCTCTTGCCTCAGCCTCCTGAGTAGCTGGGACTACAGGCACATGCCAGAACGCCTGGCTATTTTAGAGACAGGGTCTCGCTCTTGCTCAGGCTGGTCTTAGAACTCCTGAGCTCAAGTAATCCAGCCACCTTGGCCTCTCAGATAGAGGAATTTTTTTCAAAGCATAAGAATGTTTATACATAAACTTAGATTTTCCTGTAGCAATTGAGCCAGTTCCTCCTACACATTTAATTGTCATTACTTGTCATGCTATGTTGAGAAATGTCCCTTTAAATAGAAATTGCCATTTGTTAATTTCCTCCATTGCTTTTCTGCTCTGGCTCCAGCCAATGGTCATGCACCTGGCCTGTGTAAACATGAAGATGTCCATGCCTGAGGCCCTGGCCGCTGCCACCATCAATGCAGCTTATGCACTGGGAAAGTCTCACACACATGGATCTTTGGAAGTCGGCAAACAGGGCGATCTCATCATCATCAATGCGTCTAGGTGAGTGTGCTCCCGATTTAACTATTTTATTTTATGTCCAATGTAAACGTCCAGGGGATATTTAAATCCCTTTTCCACCAATGAAACTCAGACACTACTCAATCCCTTTGTCTTGATCCCTTTCCGACCAGAAAGTCTGCCTACCTATGGGTCCTAAAGCACAGGGTGGACCAAGTTTTCAGGTCTCTTTATCTGTCTTGCATCTTCATAGATTTCCAGCTTCCGGCTCTGTTTGCCTGGACTTTGGACATGTGCCCTCTGGCATGTGGTTTTGTTTGTCTGCTTGGCTTCTGACCTTGGGCTTGTTCCCACCTCCAGCTTGTCAGACTGTTTCTGATTCATTGCCTCTCTGACTGCTCATACCTACTGAATCCCGAAAACTTAAACATTGCTTTCCTATTTCTGGTTTTTTACTATTTACTTACCCACAGTCCAGTCTGTTGCCAACAGGGCTTCCACTGTGAAAATTTAGGTTTTATTGTTATAAATCTAAAAGTTGCACAGCCTATGGCTCCTTGACCTTCAGTGAGCCCATTGCAGCCCTTGGACTCATGTTTAATAAAGGAGAACGGCTCTAGAATTCTGCTCTCCAGGGTCAGAAACCACCCCCTCTATTAAATATAAGGCTGACGTTACCACTCGTTGTGCATCACTGAATGAGGCAACTATTTTCAGATTAAGTACTTAAATAATATTATTAAACAATATTTGATTTATCAGAGACCCAGATAGTGGTTTTATAGAAAGCCCCCAAACCAAAGACTGGGAGTAAAGAAATTATTAGAGGATGCATTTTAAAATTAGCATTTACTGATAAAGTAATAATTTTGATTTGTATGTACTGAAGTACCATGTTTAATTTCTTTCCAGATGGGAGCATTTGATATACCAGTTTGGAGGCCATCACGAATTAATAGAATGTGTTATAGCTAAAGAAAAAGTCATCTATAAAAAATGATAGCTCTGAAAAGAAAGAAGACTCCTTGCCTATATGAGCACAAATTAAAATGCTTTAGTGGTCTACCAGAATCACGCCACTTAAACCTAAATATATTTCATTGGCTTGTTCATCTACTCAGAAAACCCAAGGGATTGATTTATTTTAATTTAACACATGCACCTGGATGTTCAAACGGGTAACCCTGTTGTGATACTAGTCATGAAACATTATGTCACTAATGTTGGTTACAAACATTCCAAAGATTAATATGATGGATTATCACAAAAATGCCTTTGTGGGGAAAAGCAGACTTGGCTTGAAATTTTCATTTTCTGTCTGCATTTCAAATTTTACTTTTTAAACTATACTTAGTGAACATTGTGGTATGCTAGGAAATCCAAGTGATAGGCCCCAATGAAGCTAAAATATAGCTTTCTTTAATAAGCAAAAAATATTTCTTCCTTCGCGTAGATTATCTTTTAAGATGCTCTTCAGATGAATTAGTGTCTCTTGACAACCAGGATTAAAGCTGTATTGCAAAGTTCCACACTTGTTGATTTACACCCAGGTTGGGGCCTTTCCATAATGAATGCTTTTTGACCAAATCCAATAATGTAATTTTGGGGGAAATGGTTTCTAAGTGTTTTGATTCTTCACATTACAGATGGATAACATTTTACAGCTCCAAATAAACATTTGCTGTTGTGTCTATTTGTTGCTATTTCCTTTCCGCATGAAGTAGATTAGCAGTATTGTCTACTAGAGGTTTTTAGAAAATGAACAAATCACAAAATTATCTGTAAAGAGTGGGTAATTATTTGTATATAAATTGGTATTTCTAAAGTCATTCACGTTTATTTGAAATCTTTTAAAATGTTTTAATCATCTTAATAATCGTGACATTACCAAACTCTGTCCAATTTTTGGAAGAATGATTTCAGAAGCAACTATCCAAATTATCACCAGTTTCAGTTAAGTCAAGTCAAAATCCCCCTTCATTGGAAGGTTAAGGTTAATGTCACACGTTGTCACTACATTGGGTCTCAATTAGTCTTGAAGGAGTTTGGGAGGGCGTGTGGTCAATGTGAGTTATGCTTCTCCTGTGACTAGTCACTTAGGCAGTGGTGGAAGTTTGGGATGCAGGAGACAGGGATAAAGGCCAAAACTAAGTGTTAGGTCTGCTCTGGAATGCAAGCCACATAAGATTTTATATATAAAGGTTTTTGTTTGTTTGTTTGTTTGTTTGAGACAGAATCTCACCCTGTCACCTTGGGGTTGAGTGCTATGTCATCAGCCTGGCTCACAATAATCTCAAACTCCTGGGTTCAAGCAATCCTCCTGCCTCAGCCTCCTGAGTAGCTGGGACTACAAGTTCCCACCACAGCACCTGGCTAATTTTTCTATTTTTAATAGAGACACAGTCTTGCTCTTGCTCAGGCTGGTCTCAAACTCCTGAGGCTCAAGCAATCCTCCCACCTTGATTTCCCAGAGTGCTATGATTACAATTATATTCTAATAGCTAAGGAAAAAGAAGATGAAGTGACGTCCTAGTTTTCTTCTATAAGACTCTAAACAAACAGCATTAATGCCTTTTATAAATGAAGGCAGAAGGGAATAATCCACCCACCCCTGACAACTGCATTAGTCTCCTAAGCCAGTGTGCTGTAAGCCTCTGAAACTCATGGGAGTTTGCTATAAATGCAGAATCTTGGTATGCCCTAGACCTATTGAGTCAGAATCTTTATCCTAACAAGTGCCAAGGGATTGATATGCCTATTAAAGTCTGAGAAGCTCTATAGTCTAGGCCTTAGTCACACTGACCTTCTTGCTGTTATTCAAATATGTCATTTGTGTTGGCTGTTCCAGGCCTTGCAGCACTATTTCCTCTGCCTGGAATGCTTTCCCCCTCTTCTCTATGGGAAATTAAAGCTGGCTGCCTATTGCCTATATGCCCACACCTCTATGTTAGCCTTTGTAGAACTGTAATTTAACTGTCTTTCCTGTTTGATTGTGAGTTAGTAGAGGGCAAGAGACATCATCATGTTCCCAGGTATCTGGTATGACTAGTTCATAGCATGATCAGTGAATGAAATAATAAATGACTATCCAAAACCTATGGATAGTCACAGTGAAAGTTACTTATCAAAATACATTCATAAGAAGACACTCATAAGGATGCCATACCAAGGAAAATACGTATTCTCTAGGTCGGGAAGAGCATATCAGTTCCTCAGTATAATGCCAAAGGATGATGCTTATAGGGGAGGTAAGTGAAAAGGCAAAACCGAAGAGATGGCTTCATAGTAGAGGGTGAGGAAGGGGGTTGTCATTCTCAGCTTTGCAGACAGAAAAGTGAAAGGATGGCATTTATAATAAACTATCTACTAGAGGAGAATAAACTATGTAATAGAAAGAAAAAGAAGTAAACTTGCAGCACATAATTGCCCCTTCGAAGAGAAAACTCCTAGCTGCCCCTTATTCAATTAACCACCTGGGGCTTAACTCTTCAGTCTTTAAGAATTTGTTTTTATAGTCCTTGAAGAGTTCCCAAGGAGACAGTAGGGGTGTGAGCTCCTTCCCACTCTGCCAGACTAGATTTAGAGGAGACTGATAAGCCAGCCTCATAGAGAAGAGAAGAAAAAAGGGAAAACACAGACACAGCAACTTCACAGCTACTTTTTGCTACCAGCTGGCAGCAATCACTTTTTTTCTTTATCTTTATCCTCCTTAAAAATCCTAAGCCCCTTAACCTCAATGCTGTCACTTCTTCTGTCTCCTCTCTCCAGGGGAAAGTCAAATAAACTTTTTACTTCTTTGTGTTGAGAATTCTTTCTTAGCCTGTGCATGTTCCCACCCTAACAAGAAGGATTTTGATGAGAGGGAGAGGCTCCAAACTTGAATGTTGTGAAGTGTTCAGAAGACAGTTAATGAGTCCTTCTAGAGTGGAGCATTCAATGGTGAGCTAGGACTATAAAATTAAGTCATGTCAGATTTCACAGGGCTTTCAACATCTGGCTCAATTACTGGAACTTCATTCTTTTTTATTTATTTGTTTATTTATTTTGAGACAGAGCCTCAAGCTGTTGCCCTGGGCAGAGAGCCATGGCATCACAGCTCACAGCAACCTCCAACTCCTGGGATTAAGCAATTTTCTTGCCTCAGCCTCCCAAGTAGCTGGGACTACAGGTGCCTGCCACAATGCCTGGCTATTTTTTGGTTGTAGTTGTCATTGTTGTTTGGCAGGCCCAGCCTGGATTCGAACAAACCAGCTCTGGTGTATGTGGCTGGTGCCTTAGCTGTTTGAGCTATAGGTGCTGAGCCTGGAACTTCATTCTTAAGGCCAGGGGGAGCCACTGAAAGTTTTTGAACAGGGTAGGACAAGGGTATTATAGAAAGATTAATCCATCTTTACTTCACATAATAGGCACTGAATTAGGTATTATACGAACGGATTCTGGCAAGATACCTACAAAACTGACAAAGTCCTTTGGTGGAGAAAATGGGTGATATCAGACACTTGATTCCAGGTGGAAGGCTCTCACAATAGCACAGTAGGTTGTGAGAATCCCTCCTCTGTGCTCCACATTGGGCTATATCAGCATCCCTTTTCTCAATATTTTAAAATGAGAAGAAAATTAAATTTCTCTCTAAGAACCAAGATTTTGTCCGTTACGATCACAAACCATTGTAACATGTAAGATTTCTTTTTTTCTTTTTGTCTCCCCCAAACCAGTTTTCACCCTTTGGCAATATTATCCCCATTGAGTTGAGGATATATGCATTAAATGCTATGAAGGACAGGGAAGGTGGAGCACACGGTATGCTGAAGGAGACACAAACCCAGGCTTTGATTTCATTGTGAGCTCCTTATTTAATAATCTGTAAAACGTAAAAGTTGGATTTTCCTCATCTCTGAAATTCTGGTCTTAACCTAGGTCCTGCCTTCAGGGAATTTACAATCCAATTACAGCAGGTAGGCAGATTGAAGTATAGAATCAATGCCAGATGATGTTAAGAGATTGTTCTCTTATAAGAAAAACACTCTAGCGAAATATATGGGTTTGCTTTTTTAAATTATTTACTTCTGCCAGATTTTCCCCAAAGCATGAGCACCTTGGTCTTTATAATAGGAATCAATAAAAGGATTAAAGTCAGTGACCGCCTCTTGATGAGATTTTAGATGTTCTGGGCAGCTAGTTTTGCTCCCTCTACTGTAGCATCAGCACAAATGACCACACTCTCCATGACCTGGACCCTAATAACTTGCCACCGTACTTCCACACATTGCTATTATTCACTCTGGCTCACTGCCTAGGCAATATGCTGTGAGGGCAAGGACCAGGGCCATCTTGGTTAGCAATGGTTTAACAACAGAAACAGACCAAATGTAGAAATGATTTCCTAGCATGAAGGTCTTTTGATGTTGAAATTTAGATTTTTATTTCTCCTTTTTCTCCCTTTTCTCTCTGACTTCTATCCTGCACAGCCCAGCTCAGCTACCTCTTCCAGGAGGCCTCCCAGATGATCCAAGAGCGCTGCAGTTGTCCTGACTTCCTCAAGGACACATGCTTGGTACAGTAATGGCCATAGTATGTCCCCAGGTAGATGGAAAGTCCTTGATGAAGGACCACGTGTGAGAGTTGACAGACCACAGCCATGATGCAGCACCTCTCAAACACAGAAGCTGTTAGGGAAAATGCTAACAGCTGTGAGTATCAAAACAGCTGAAATTGGCTTTAAAAAATAGGGATGTTTATTGCTCACCATTAGAAATTCAGTGGTTATATACTTTGCAGGCTTCCGGATGGGGTTATCCAACAGCTCAACAGTTGCTTCCTTCCCTCTGCTTTCCTCCAGAGAAGCATCTACCCAAGGCTAAACTCTTCCCTGGGTCTTCCTGGCTGTTGGCAGCCAAGGGTGCTCTGCACCTTCTCACTCAGTTCAGGCAGGAGGTGGGGAAAATGGCTTCCCGTGGCTCTCAGGAGAGAAAACGCTTTCTCAGAAGCCTCCAACAAATCTCTTCTCTGTCCCACTGACCCAAATTGCAATCCCAGCCCTTTCTTGAACCAATCACTAAGCAAAGGGAATGAGACCATCTTTAAAGCAAACAAGTCTACCCTCTGAGCTGAAATTCAGGTTCTCCCATTTTTTTTTTTTTGGTATCTTTTCAATGTTTACATTTAATAAATTAATACCATTAGCAGAAGCAACCAAAAAGGCAAAATGAACATGTTATTTATGAGATTAACACAAAGTTTAATGAAAAGAAATGAATCCAGTGACTAGACCTCAAAGTGAGGCATAAGTTCACAGTATTGATAGTATGAAAAGTATCTTTTTTCAAAATGTTCAGGTTATGTATGGGATGTTACATGTGGGATAGATTGTTGGAGAACAGCCCATGGATTATGCCAAAACACACACCTATGCCTTTGGGTGTTAGTCTCCCAAGTTTATTCCAGGCTTGGCATACAACTTGCTTTGGCTAATAGGACATTAGCAAACATGACACAGCAGAGCTTTAAAAACCCTTGTGCTTTGGCCCGTCCTTTCTCTTCTTTTGTTTTTAATTTCAGATTAATACAGGGGTACATATGACTAGGTAACATAGTTTGCTTTTATAAAGATAAAATCTGAGTTATAGTTGTGCCCTTCACCCAGGCAGTGTGCAATGTACCCAGGCAAGGATTCTGTTGGGTGGGAATTTACCCAACCTCCTCCCTTCCACTTCCCCCTTACTTGAATTTGATTGAATTTTTGTAGTTATTGTAGTTATTAATTACTGGTTTTGATTAAGTGCTAAGTGTGTGTAGTACTTGTTGTTCTATTCTTGTGATTCTTCACATGTTCTCCAAATTCTGACTGCCCTGAGACAAGGAAAGAAGCCCAGGTGAACCCCAGGGGTGGGGAGGAATCTTGAAACCTCCAACTCTTGCTGTTACTCAATGGAAAAGGAAGTTACTGGGGCAGTCACATTCTCCAAACAGTGTTAACATCTGTTGACTGACTCTTTTAGAAATGTGATCAATTGCCATTAGAATAGCTTTTCCCTAAGAGGTGCTAAACTTTTATTACAAAAACCTCAGAATAAAGCATCAACATAAGGCAACTGGGATGGTTTATTCCCTATTTCCCTTGCAATTCCCTTGACCATGGTGATGTGAGTTACCAACAGAGCTGTATGTGGCCTGGAGGGCTGAGTGGAAACCCAGCACTCCCCATGCCAGAGTAAAGAGCCACCAGATTCCTGCTGGGGTTTACTGGCTCAGAAGCAACTTAAGGATGAGGAGGAAGCATCTTCACTCGTGTGTATCCACATTTCAGCAAAGAGTTGCACCAAGTAGCACCACCACATATTTTGCTCCCTGAATTGCTGTAGGCAGCAGTTTTCACTTTGGTCTTCACCTTTCCCATGGATAGGCTGCAAACTAAAGAGTGAGGATTCTATTGTGAAATACTCTATTGGGCCATTTTAGACTGCACAGAGGAAGACGAGCTGGCATGTGCATCTGTCCTTGTCTCCACCTCCTGCTGTTTTTGGAGCTGTGGTTTCAGACCCTGTGTTTGGAGTGCCTTGCACACGTTTGCATTTTGCACAGGTAGGTGCAATGTCACAGATCATAGGTTTGGGAGGCCAAAAGGTCATCCTTCACCTGGACAGCTATAGTTAAACTTTCCCAGAGCTCTTTTATCTTCTTGGGGGTGGGGGGACAGATTGGGTAATACATCCAGGGGTCCCATCTGACCTTTGTCAATAGGGCTCATTTTAATGATTACTATCAGAGAGAGGAGGTTGGTTAACCCCAGAGATTCCTTATCTGTGAAATGAGGTTTTTTAGGCAGGGTTACTATGAGAATGTGACTAGAGCACTAACACACAGCAAGTGAAAACAATGACCTCAAATGTCAATGTAAACATATGATTAAATTAAGCATTGTGGGCAATGGGTGGTGATATTTGGTAAGTATGAAATACACAGTTCAACAAGAGCCACCCAAGTAGCAGTCTTCATATTCGTTCCTTCTTTTCACACAAAACCTCTTATTGGTTTTAACCACCTCTGTATTTAATTTAAGACCTATTGACTAATTTTTACTAGGATTCAATGAATAGAAGAGTAGCTTGAAGACGAATTGTGATTTAAATGATTATTTATGGAGGCGGATTAAGGAACATGTGTCATCTTGTGGCGTAGTACAATCAGCCAAAGAGAGTCAACTGGTAGAGAGCTTGCCAAAGCAAATAACAAAACATTAACAAAAAGGTTTACAAAAGTCTAATGTTTTTAGAAAAGAATGCTACCAATCTGTTTCCAAGTCTGAGTTTATCTCATGCTAAGAGTAAAAAACAGATCCATCCATACACGTGTAGTTTTCTTCCTACCCCTAAAAGTGATATCTAAGAAAAAGAATGCCTATAATCTGAAAACACCTAGTGTGTCTCAAACCATGGCAAGAGGAACACCACGCCAAATTCAGCAACTCCACTACTGAGCCACCAGCTTAACCAAAGTAGGTTTTGGGATAACTGAGTTATATAATGGATTGATCTACTTAGGAAAGTTTTCAAGCCTATCCTTCAGCAGAATACTGCTGTGTGCTACACTAAATGCCACCCAACCTGCTAATCCATGACAAAGCCCATTAAAGATCCTCAGACTCTGCAGTTTTGCTGGATTTCCTGTGCAGAGATTCCAGTGAAAAGGCTGTGGGAGAAACTGGTCTTGATTCTGGAATGTGCTCCATTCTGTATTTTTCAATGTATGGTGCAGCTACTTCCCAAACCTGAGGTGCAAGGACAAGACAAAGTTGAAATATTGATGTCGTTTCCACATGCTATTAAACACCCACTTCATCCGCAGTCAAAACATCCTGCCATCTGACTAGACACAGCGTGGCTGTGTGCTTGCTTTTATTTTAAGCCACGTCGTTTAACACATGACCTTGGCCAATAAGTCTTTGGTTGCATTTAAGGCTTTCATTTTACAAAGTCCAAAACATTTCTGAAGTTGCCCTGAAGGTTTTAAGCTACTTATTTTTCCAAAGTAAAACAAGAAAACAAATAGGCCCATAACAAACAAAACCTAGAAAATTCCATTGGCACAGAGTTAAGGATAATTGCTCAAGGGTCTGATAGGACCCTGTGTTTTCTAAAGCAAGCCTGGAATGATAAAAGGCAGTGGATAGAATTTCCTGTCCCTCTCTTTCCAGCCCCTTCCTCTGAAGCCTTCACCCTGGACCTCCTGAATCTGAACCTGCCTTTTAACAAGAAGCCCCAGAATTGTATAGGTACATTCAAGTCTGAGCAGCACCGTCTCAGATCTTTGTTTAGTTTTCACCTCCGCTCACCAACTCCTTTCCTAAGCTAAACATCTACTCAAATCAAGGCCCTGCTTTGGGTTTATAGCTGCTTTTTTTTCTGATTGCCACTGACAGCCAAGAAGCCTTTCCTATGCTTTTGTGTGACCTTAGACAATGCATTCTCTCAATAGCTAACCTCTCACACAGCCCTCTTCTAGCACTACAGTTGGCAGCAGGCGAGCCGTTTGCCCGCAAAGAATGCAGGGCACAATTAGAAATGGCAGATGTGGGCTCGGTGCCTGTAGCACAGTGGTTACGGTGCCAGCCACGTACACTGAGGCTGGTGGGTTTGAACCTGGCCCAGCCTGCTAAAACAACAATGACAACTGCAACAAAAAAATAGCTGGGTGTTGTGGCGGGTGCCTGTATTCCCAGCTACTGGGAGGCTGAGGCAAGAGAAACGCTTCAGCCCAAGAGTTTGAGGTTGCTGTGAGCTGTGACACCACGGCACTGTACTGAGAGCGGCATAATGAGACTCTGTCTCAGAAAAATAGAAATGACGGATGTGAAGATCAAAGGGAAAAATCATTCAAGAGCAGAGCAACCATTTCTGGGGAAAAGCATATGATTCTAGGGAATATGGGCACTCACATATTATTCGTAAGATCTAAAGCACTTTTGAAACTATTATATATCAAAAAAGATGATCAGCACGCTCAGCATCTGTACCTATCAGCTGAGACCCTTACCACTGTCACCGGGAAATAAGCAGGAAAGAACAACTCGAATCTCAGCAGAGCGCCAGACAGGCTCAGCCCTCTGAAGTAAACCCCTGGGACTTTGTTTTTTCTCCAGGTCTATGCAGCCATTGCACCCGGTGGTAGTTATGGTAGCATCACCCAGAAGAGAAAGCACTTTTTATTTTTTGCAGGTTTTTTTGGCTGGGGCCAGGTTTGAACCTGCCACCTGCAGTATATGGGGCCAGCACCCTACTCCTTTGAGCCATAGGCGCTATCCAAGAGAAAGCACTTTTGAATGAAAGAGGATATTTCGACAGAAGGACCCATGAACCTTCCATCTCATTTACTCCCCATGAATATTGTCCCCAATTGTCCCCTTCATTTAAAATTCATTTCAGCTTCTTATCCTTAGAAATTCAATATTTGGGTCCAACTTAGGGCTTTCAGATGACTTCTTAGCAGCCCTGCAAGTTGCCTACGTACCTTTTCGTTCACTTCTGAGAAACAGACAGGAAACAATAGAGTAAGACAGTTCATCCACGCTCCCACTCCCACTTTGCTTTCCCATAATAATCAAAACCTCAGCCATCAGCTCCCCTCACCCCCCCATCTTGCCTTCTGCTCTAGGAGCAGCCTGTGCGCCGCCTCGATATCTGGGGCCATGAAGCGATCTTTTATCCAAGGCCTGAGAAAGAGAACATCCACCCGTCAGCCAAACCGTAAGCGCCGCCAAGGTTCACAGTTCTGAAATGGCGTAACTCCGGGGGCCCTGTTTGACCTTACCTGACAACCGAGCGCACCAGGTCATAGACCCTCTCCAGTGGAGTGGTGGTTCTCAGGGGGCGTAGAAACTCTATGCCCTGGCAGGCTGCAAGAAGCTCTATGGCCAGCACTGAAATGAGAAATTCCAGAGGGTGGCTGAGGAAAGTCTGACTTCCTGCCACAAGCATAAAGCTGGCACCCATCGCCCACCCACTAACAGGTGGTTGGTTCTCTGTCTCCTAGTAGGATGAAATTGCCTTACCAATTTAAACCTGCTTTTCTCGACCACTGGTTTAGAAAAGAGGAGAAATGAGACATTTACCTGAGTAGGTACCGGACCACCAAACCTACCCCAGAAAGCCCATTAGTTTACATAAGCAAAACATGCCATTTCTCCATTCCCAGCCTCTAACCAAGGCTTGTCTGCCAGGTTTGGGTCATGAGGGTAGGGAAGGAAGTCGGAAAGAAGGCCAGTCCTGGTCTTGAGCCCTAGGTCTATGAAGCAAGTGTGTGCATTCATTAACATGCTTTACTTCTCATGGTTTCCAATTCTGTACGGATTGTGGAGTGATGATACAGGACCAGACGCTCTGAAGTCACTCCCAAGTCCACAATGGCTTACATAACTTCATCCTCTCCTGCGGCAGCCTGTCTGTCCTCACCAAGTTTGTAACGTGCTTCATAATTTAAAGATGAGAAGTTGAATGTTCTTTATACTCTATTTGGATCAACTACTTAAATAATCTGATCGACTTTAAGCTTCTGAAATCTTTTCTTGGCAAAATAATGGAACCCAAAGTGGTTTAATCTTGAATCGTACCTCCATAAAGTATTCTACATAATCCAGACTATATAAGATGTTACAGAAACGTAGGCTTCAATATTCCAAGTTTATTACAAGGTAGGGTACATTTAATAAGCATCTTAGCTAAGAAAGACCGTATAAAGACTGTTTCTTCAAGAAACATCAAGTTGGCAAGATACTAATTTCTAGAATTTCATTTGGAGAGCCTTTAAATTTGAAGGCTTGAAACGGACATTATAGAATGTAGTTCCAAGGCAATTAAGGACTCACTTGCTCATTCACTGACTCCCTTTAAATCTTGAAGGTCTATGTAACAGGTATTTCAAGCCAAAGGAAATAGCTACACTAAAAGCAACTTGAAATTTATGGAAAGGTGGAAATATGAAACAGTGGTCATTCATCCAGATCAAAGAAGTTGAAGTGGAGAGTTTGTGGAGGAAAACAGATATGTTTCATCAAAAGTCACTAGATGACTGGTATACACAGCCTGTTTTATTGCCAAATCAGCTACTTTATTGCCCAACCCCCACTTCACAGGTATAACAAAGATCTGACTAAAATAGCATACTGTCTGGTCACAGTGATTTCCCTTTGAGATACCTTCCACAAGAAGACATATAGAACAGTCCTGGAGGTGGAAGGCTGATAAACCATAAAAATACCAATTCACTTTCTTGGCAGCATAGGGAGTAGTTAAGACGGTGGACTTGGACCAAATCTCAGCCTTTTCTTGTTATATAATTTTGAGCACATTCCTTACCCTCTGCCTTGGTTTCCTGATCTGTAAAATGAGATAACAGTGTATCCCTTCTAGGGTTCTTCTGCAGATTAAACGAATCAAAAGACTGAATGCACGCAGTAAGTGTTCAGCTAGTGTTAGTGATTCTCTCTCTCTCTCTCTTTTTTTTTTTTGTAGAGACTGAGTCTCACTTTATCGCCCTCAGTAGAGTGCCGTGGTGTCACACAGCTCACAGCAACCTCCAGCTCCTGGGCTTAGGCGATTCTCTTGCCTCAGCCCCCCGAGTAGCAGGGATCACAGGCACCCGCCACAACACCCGGCTATTTCTCTGTTTTGCAGTTCGGCCGAGGCCAGGCTTGAACCCGCCCCCTTTGGTATCTGGGACCGGCGCCCTACTAGATGAGCCACAGGCGCCAGCCAGTGTTAGTGATTCTCATGTTACCTCAGAAGAAGGGTGGATGATAGATAATGTCAAAGACAGAAGAAAAAAACAAACCCTGAGAAGTAAATATTTGCTGCTACCCATAGCCAGCAGTTCTCCCCGAAGCCAACTAGGATTTTAGAAAACAGGCATGCCATTATTACAAATTCAAGGTGTTTAATGTATCTTGATTTAGTTATATATATATATATATTTGTAGAGACAGAGTCTCATTTTATCGCCCTCAGTAGAGTGCTGTGGCGTCAAAGCTCATAGCAACCTCCAACTCCTGGGCTTAGGCGGTTCTCTTGCCTCAGCCTCCTGAGTAGCTGGGACTACAGGCGCCCGCCACAATGCCTGGCTATTTTTTTGTTGCAGTTTGGCCGGGGCTGGGTTTGAACCTGCCACCCTTTGTATATGGGGCTGGTGCCCTACCCGCTGAGCCCTAGTTAGATATTTTTTATATGGGTTTCATCTATTATGAAATAAGCTGATATTCTGTGGCCTAATAACCACCTTCAATGCCCCCTTAGTTTTTTTTTTTTTTTTTTAATACACTTAAAATATCTGAGTCTTCTTGGGAAAGACAAACCAGCCTAAGTATATTTGAGGTACTAAGTGCTGTTAGACAAAAAAATGAAAAGGAGAAAGAATATGGTTGCTGTTTTACAAGAGAGGCATTTGAGAGGAAATCTGGTTGGTTACGTGGACAGAGTGAGGAGGGAACCACATGATGTCCTTGGGGACAGTGCTGCAGACAGAGGGTCCGGCAAGGCACCGTGAAGGGATGCACTGCTGGCAGGTAGAAGAACAACACTGTGGTTTCAGGATTGAGCCTGGGATGGAGACAGGTTACGGCAAGAGGCAGAAGCCAGATACAAGATGTCCAACCTTTTTTCTGTGCACATTGGAAGAAGAGTTATCTTGGGCCACACATTAAATACACAAACACTGACAAAAGCTAATGAGCAGGACAACAGTCCTCAAATAATCTGCCTGCAGCCCATGGGCTGCAGATTGGACAACCCTGATAGGGCTTCGCAGGCTTTAGTAAGGGGTGTGGATTTTGTTTTCAGCAATGGGATGTAGCAGGCAAATCTTCATGACACAGGGGCCTGGTGTGGTCTAATTATGCGTTCAGATGCTCACCCTGGTCAACTGTGTGGTATCTGTAGAGAACCAGGAAAATAAGAGGACTCATCAGAAGGTGATGGCAGAGGGCTGATCTGGCATCTTTTGAAGGTAGGGGTTGATTTGCTGATGAACAGGATAGGTAATGATGTGCAGACAGATAAGGGGGACTCTAAGGTTTTGGTCAGAGCAATGTGTTTAATGGCGCAACCACGTGGAAAGCAAACATTAACACGGCAACTCAGGGGAAGATAATAACAAGCGCTGGTGAGGATGTGGAGAAATTACGCTCCCCAAACACTGCAGGTGGGACTGTAGGGTGGTGCAGCTGCTTTGGAAAACATTCTGGAAGTTCCTCAAAAAATGAACATAGAGGTCGGGTGCGGTGGCTCACACCTGTAATCCTAGCACTCGGGGAGGCCGAGGCAAGTGGATTGCCTGAGCTTACAGGTTCGAGACTAGCCTGAGTGAGAGTGAGACCCTGTCTCTAAAAATAGCTGGGTGTTGTGGCGGGTGCTTATGGTCCCAGCTACTCGGGAGGCTGAGGCAAGAGGATTGCTTGAGCCCAAGAGTTTGAGGTTGCTGTGAGCTATGACTCCAGGGTACTCTACCGAGGGTGACAAAGTGAGACTATTTCAAAAAAAAAGTAAAGTTGAACAGAGAGTTACCATATGACCCAGCAATGCCATCCAGGGGAAATAAAAACGTGTTCACACAGAAACTTGTGCCTGTTCATAGCAGCATTAATCACATTAGCTAAAAAGTGGAAACAAACCAAGTGTTTGAGTGGATAAACAAAATTGGGGGTGTTTGTACAATGAAATATTTAGCCATAAAAAGGAATAAGGTACTGGTACATGCTACAACATGGATAAACCTGGAAAACGTTATGCTAAGTAAAAGAAAGCAGACACAAAAGACCATTTATTGTATGATTCCATTTATATGAAATGTCCAGAATGGTAAGTCTGTAAGAGACAGAAAGTAGATTAGGACTAGCACTAGGACTAGAAATGGAAGATTAGGGAGAATGAGGAGGAAATGGCTGAAAGATACAAGGTCTATTTGGGGTCTGATGAAACCATTCTAAAATTGTGTCCATGGTTGCAGAACTCTGTGAACCTACTAAAAACCACTGAACTGTACACATTAAATGGGTGAATTGTAAAGTACATGAATTAAGTCTCAATATAGCTGTTACCAAGAAAAAGAATACAGATGGTCCCCAGGTTACAGATGAGATACATTCTTAAGAACATCTTTAGGTTGGATTTGCAGTAACTCAGATCCCTGATGAACAGTGCATATAAATTAATAATAATAACGATACTATAATGGCTCATATGTGGTAAGAATAACACAGCGTAATACATTACAATGGCATAATAATAATAATACCTGTGTAGTGTAATAATACATTATAGAAACTATTCTACACTTTTTTTTCATTCAAGCAAAGAGAACATAAAAGCAAACTCATACGATAAGTTTAGGTAGGAGATAGGATAAATTTTTTAAAAGGACATTAAAGGTTAACACTCACCTAATGTTGCATCAATGTCTTGCTTATTTGGGGCAGGAAGGGAGGCTGACGCTAATCAGAAGGTGATGATGGAGATAGTGCTGGAAAGGAGGGGTGGGGGCTGGAGAGTCAGGATTTGATTCTGTTGCTGGACGAGGGGAGCTGACCAGTGAAGGCAGTTTCTTGAAAAAGGTTTCCAGGGTGGTTTGCACAGCTTTTTTCTTTTGTCATCATAAATGGCCTTGTAGCAGCTGATGTTCTCACTAACTGCCTGGTAAACCTTCGTAAACCGCTCAACATTAGAATCTTGCCCCTTAAGCTTAGCAAATCCTGCTCCAGTGAGACAAAAGGCTTCAGCTAATTCTCCTGTTGTAAATTTTCTTAGTTCTGGATCTTCTTCTTCTCCTCCTTTTTTTTTTTTTTTTTTGAGACAGAGTCTCAAGCTGTTGCCCTGGGTAGAGTGATATGGCGTCACAGCTCACAGCAAACTCAAACTCTTGGGCTCAAGTGACTCTTTTGCCTCAGCCTCCCAGTAGCTGGCACTTCAGTGTCTGCCACAATGCCCGGCTATTTTTTGGTTTCAGTTGTTATTGTTGTTTAGCAGGCCCAGTCCCAGTTTGAACCTGTCACCCTTGGTGTATGTGGCCGGTGCCCTGACAATTGAGCTACAGCCATCGCCCAGTTCTGGATCTTCTGATGCTTTTTGTTCTTATGTTTCTATCAGCTCCTTCTCTATCTAGGAGACTAGCTATTAGTATAAAGATTGATACACCAACAAACTACTTTGGCCACTTGGGTTTGTTTACATGCAGGGAAGAAACTAGCTCCTGAATTATTCATTTAATTACTTAATTAAATGATCCCTATTGAGCGTATCTGGAGCCCATTCATAAGTATGGAACGCTGTAAATCAGGTCATCTGTAACCCAAGGACAGTCTGTATTCAACGCTCACACTTACCTTAAAATAGTGATATTCTTTTTGTCAGCCAACTAATTCTAATACTGTTATACAAACTTAGGAACTTAGAGAATGATACTAACGGCAGATAATTTCTTTCTTAAAAAAAAAAAGAAAAACAAGGAGCAAGTAAGAAGGCAGATAGAGGTTGGCCTAACATAGTACTTCTACTGAAGTATCGTTGCCAACAAGGTTCGACCTAAATCTTACCAACTCTTTAGGGTCAATTGCAATGTACTGGAAATGCTCAGGACAAAGAACAAGTTCAAAGTGACACCGTGAAGACGTTAACAGGTAAGTTCAGAATGTCAATCTTTCTACAGGAAAGCTAACCTGATTTTCAACCAGTCAATGGCATAAAGAAAAAACAAGAGAAGAGAAAACTGTTCTAAATTAAAAGGAGCTTAACACCACATTAACCAAATTTAAAACATGAGCCTTGAATCGTGATTTGAAGAAACCCACTGTAAAGACAGCGAGATAACAGGGAAAATTTGAATATGAATTTGGCAGTGGGGTACTAGGGCTTAATGTTGGATTTTGTTGGCTATGATAATGACATTGGAAAGGTAGATCAGAAAGCATTCACATTTAAGGGAGAAACTATGTAGAAATAAAATAAGATGGGGATTTGCGCAAAAATAATCTGGAAAAAATGAAAGAAAAGAAATGAAGCAAACATGCTGTTAAATCCTGGTGAGTTCCGTGAGGGTTCATGGTACTATCCTCTCCACTTGTGAATACTTTTTAAAAGTCTCATTACAAAAAAAAAAGCCAAAAAATAATTTAAAAAATCTCATTAGAAAAAAAGAAAAAGAAAAAAGACAGACAGCTGAGCAGCAGGCTTAGCTCTGCACAGCTAAGTGGTTCTTAATTGTTATGGAAGCACCTGGAAGCTTTGTTAAACACAGGCTGCTCCCTCATCTCCTGGAGCTTCTGAGTCAGCAGACCAGGGAGAGGCCAGAGAATCTGCATTTCTAAAAAGCACCCAAGTGATGGTGACACTGCCAGGGGGAGAACCCACTTTGAGAACCATGGGCATGGTAGCCTATCAGTGAGTCCTGCCATCCCAGAGGAGTGACTTGCCTTGTTCTGTGTGCTCGACGACCCTGAGGGCCTTCCTCGCTGCCCATCCTCCCATGGAGACATGGTCTTCTGTGGCCGCGCTGGTGGAAAGAGAGTCAACAGACGAGGGGTGGCACAGAGCCTTGCTCTCAGAAACTGCAAAAGACCAGCACAGTTAAGAAGTGCTCTTCCTAAGAGTTGCTGCCAGAGTGACATGTGGCCTCCCCAAAGTGCTCTGCACAGGGAGGGCCCTACCCAGAAGACCCTGGCCAGTACCCAAACACCAGATGCTCCAAAGGTGCTTTGGGAAAAGGGAGCAGGTCTTTCCCCCCCCCCCCAAATTGAGAAGGACCCTAAAACTATAGTGAGTTCTGAGATAAGATGGTGGGACACACAGCTGGGAACTCGAATAACAAGGTCAAGTTGAAAACCTTGAAAGCCTTGAGCATGTCTGGGAGAATAGGTGTAAAAAGATTTGATGGCCATTTTCAGGTATTTGAGAACAATTTGACTGGGTTGTGTCACCAGAAAAGGCGGGATCAGAACTGAGGTGTGGCATCTGGAGGTTGAGGCTGGACCCATAGACCCTGGGAAAGAAGATTTAACAGTTCAGATTGTTCAGTAATGACATAAGTGAATGTTTGGGGTTTAAAAGGGTCTTGATGTTTGCCAGAAATATCTCTGGGAGGTGGGGGAAATTTTGGGATGGCCTAGATTCGGGGACTCTCAAACTTTATTGTGGGGACTCTCAAACTTTCCCTTAATGAAACAGGGATCTTGTTACCATGCAATCTCCGGGTGGGGCCTCAGTTCTGTGTCCTAACAAACTCCCTTGGGAATCTGGCTGTCTTGTTAATGTGAGGAGTGTATACTTTAAGCACCCTGCTTAGAAGTCAGGAAAGGTCAAACTCAGTCTTTTCTCTTTTCTTTTGACTTTGAGAGTGACCATGAGTGAAGCATCAGTTGTTTTCTATGCTATATGAGATCCTATTCTGAGATATCTAGTTTTAAAGTAGGGTGATGTGGGCCAGGTGCTTGGCTCACACCTGTAATCCTAACACTCTGGGAGGCCCAGGCAGGTGGATTGCTTGAGGTCAAGAATTTGAGCCAGCCTGAGCACGAGTGAGACCCTGTCTTTACTAAAAATAGCCAGGCATTGTGGTAGGCACCTGTAGTCCCAGCGACTTGGGTGGCTGAAGCAAGAGGATTGTTTGAGCCCAGGCGTTCGAGGTTGCTGTGAGCTATGATACCAGGGCACTCTACCCAGGGTAACAGAGTGAGACTCTGTCTCAAAAACAAACAAACAAACAAACAAACAAATAAACTAGGGTGATGAGCTGGCCTTGGTTTGCCCAGGACTTTCCAGGTTTCTGCACTGTGAGTCCCAAGTCCTTGCACCCTACAGTGAGCTCTATCTGAGTACCTGTGGTGAGGCATGTGCAAAAAGGTATCTTACCGGTGCCAAAAAAAGGAAAGCACTGTTTTCATCACCATGAAAGCGAGCTGAACAACCTCAGCAGGCAGCTTGGGCAGCTAACCACAAACGAGGCTTCCCAATGTCCACAATGTCCTCTAGAGACCAAGGACCACGCCCCTCATCTCCATGTTATTGTGAAAAGTCCTGGCCTGTTAAAGGGGTGTTTTAGAAGCAAGCAAGGGATCGAATGGAACTGAGTCCCCAACCTCCGGGCCACAGACAGCTACCATGTGCTCCCCTCCCCAGCCAGGGGAAGAATCGTCTTCCATGAAAACGGTCCCTGGTGCCAAAAAGGTTGGGGACCATTGAAACAGAAGACCCTGGGTCAGAGGAGGTGAATTTGGACTCTGTTTGTTATCTTTATTGAGTTTTAGTTCAAGGCATGAACTAAATTAATACTCATTGCTATTAATATGACTCCTAATCACTAAGGAGTAATATTAATAGCACTTAATAGGAAGGGATTAGGAGTCATATTAATAGCAATGAGTATTAATTTAGTACTTGTGATGTGCCAAGATTCATATGGATTAATTCATTTAACCCTCTGGGGCTGGTAGATAGTGGAGCTGGATCCAGATCTAACCTCCATGCAGTTAATGAACCACTATGTTAGCCTGACTTTTGGGTAGAGTTGTCAGATAAAGCACAAGATGCCCAGTTCAGTTTGGATTTCAGATCAAAAACAAATAATCTTGAATGGATCAACAAGCTGTGGTATATGTATACCACGGAATACTATTGAGCCATTAAAAAAGATGGAGGGGTGGCACCCATAGCTCAGTGGGTAGGGCGCTGGCCACATACACCAAGGCTGGCAGGTTTGAAACCGGCCCGGACCTGCTAAACAACAATGACAACTGCAACAACAGCAGCAAAATAGTTGGGCATCATGGTGAGCACCTGTCATCCCAACTACTTGTGAGGCTGAGGCAAGAGAATTGCTTAAGCCCATGAGTTTGAGGTTGCTGTGAGCTGTGACACTACAGCACTCTACCAAGGGCAATAGCTTGAGACTCTGTCTCCAAAAAAAAAAAAAAAAAAAAAAGCAGCACCTGTGGCTCAGCAAGTAGGGTGCCGCCAGCCCCATATACTGAAGGTGGCGGGTTCCAACCCAGCCTTGGCTGAACCGCAAAACAGAAAAATAGCTGGGCATTGTGGTGGGCGCCTGTAGTCCCAGCTACTAGGGAGGCTGAGGCAAGAGAATTGCCTAAGGCCAGGAGTTGGAGGTTGCTGTGAGCTATGACGCCACAGCACTCTACAGAGGGTGATAAAGTGAGACTCTGTCTCTATTAAAAAAAAAAAAAGATGGAGACTTTACATCTTTTACATTTACCTGGACAGTAGGTAAATATAAATAAAGGTAGATAAAATATCGCAAGAATGGAAAAATAAATATCCAATGTACTCCATACTAATATGAAATAAATATATAAACAGTTATATGCTCGTAAGAACAATAAAACACTAATATAGTCTAGTTTGGGGTTAGAGGGAAGTGGAGGGGGGAGGAGGAGGACTATTGGCAAAAGGAAGGAGGGCAGGATCTCCCCTAATGTGCACATTGTGAGGGTGTATAACACGCTCAGAGGGTGAGGGGCTCTTCTACAAATGGAACTTTATCCTGGAAGTGAAAACAATGTAACCTAAAAATTTGTACCCTCACATTAATTTGAAATAAACATAAATTATAAAAAACAATTGCACACAGAAGAAATAATCTATTAGTCTAAGTAAGTCCCAAATAATTCAAATTTAATTGGGCATCCTGCATTTTTGTTTGAGAATTTTGGCAACCTTCTTTTAGGATTAAGTAGTGCTTAAAATGAGAGCCTCATTAATTGGAGTGAGAGCTTACTTCTGGGTGCTAAAATGCCTGGGTTTGAATTCTGCTCTCTTACTAACTACAATATTGGGCAAGTCACTTAACTTCTAAGATGTTTATCTGTAAACCAGGGACAATATCACCTACCTCATGGCATGGTCGTGGCAGTTAAGTGCACAGATATGAATGAGGTTCTTGGCAATTACTTTATGCCAGGCACTAGTCTGAGTTGTTACTCATCTGTCCCTTACCCTGCGGCAGAAATCAGCAAGAATGAAGCTCAATTTTCATAGATGGTATCTTGCATCTCATGAGCATTTTTGTATTTTGCAATAACATCCTTATGTTTTTAGTGGATTGTGTAACTAATGGAATGTATCCAAAATTTAATTATTCTGATTGGTTCAGGGTTCACCTTCTGATAGTCTTGAAGTTGAGATTTGGAAAAAGGCTATTGAGATGAAGTTCAGATGGAATGTCAAATTGCTTTTCACAGAGAAATTGCCATTTCCCGCCTCATTACTGTATTATTTATGTTTCAGTATAACATTATTTAGGTTTTTAATTTTTTTTCTAAAAAGTAAAAAGGTTCAACCTGCTACATTTGTATTGAGAGAGGTAGGATGCAAATAAAAGTGTGAAACGTTAGAGCTCATTCAAAGACAAAATTTGATACTTTCAAGTAATACGAGAAAGGCCCTTGGACAGGCTTGTGCTCTGGGAAAAGGGCAGTGTCCTTACCGAGGGCTGCAGCTGTGCAGTGGGCAATCATGAACCCGGAGTTCAGACCTCCTTCAGCCACCAGGAAGGCCGGCAGCTCACTGAGGGAGGGATTACAGAGCCTTTCAATTCTTCTTTCACTGATGGCAGCAAGTTCATGGACACCAATGGCTAAATAATCCAGGGCCTGAAAGAGTGTCTCAGTTCAGTACACATATTCTAATAGGCTGTGTTAGATAGAATATGCTCTCAGGGTCAAGAGCAATTCTGAAAAGCTTACTTTGGCTGGATATTCACCATGGAAGTTTCCTCCAGAAATTGTCTCTCCTCTACTGGCAAAGACCATCTTTCAAAACAGGTTAAGGCGTGAACATAACACGTGCTGATCACTTCAACTTTAGCTCCTTCCCACCCTCCTTCTTTTTAACACCAAAGTGGCAGTCCTTGTACAAATGAAGGGTCGAAGAAAAGAGACAAATCTTCTCACAAGCAGTTGTTGACACAAAGAGGCACAGAAGCAAAACAAAATAAAAAGAAAAACCTTAAAGGTGAATTGTGTACACCCAACTGTGGGCCAAAGAAGCATGGAGCACAAAATGATGTTTTCTCTTGAGATGAGCTTCTCAAGCACCATTACTGCACTAATTCAGTGGTTAGTCCTTGCCCACCCACCCCCCAAAAGTTTATAATCTGAAACTAAGAACAGAGACCAGAATACCTATTTGAAAGCAAATTCTATTTCTTCAATGGGCACTGGGAGTCGGGGCTCCATAAGAGAATCTGTGGAATGGGCAGCTCTGCTGATGGGCAACCACCAAAATGTCTGGAACAGTTCATTCTAGGACAATTTTCAACTTCTACAGTCAGTAATCCTGTGTCAGCGTTCAATAGTACGTGGTGGCTGATAGGGCCTCCCAAATCCATTTAAGTAGGTGGCAACTTTAGACTCACTGAATATTAATACTCTAAGACAATTCCATTCTCTAATCCAACAAGCACCCAGGCAAAGGCAGTGACAGAGCCTCCTTTCTGGTTCCAAGAGCTAATTTTTGTCCCCTGGGCTATAGCATATTCACTTATTAACTGGGAACTCACTGTGTGTGAGAAACGTTCTAACTTTCAAAGAGTTTGAAAAAAAAAATCACTTCAGTCAAATGTGGGGTTACTTTCCCCAGTATATACAACTGTATAATATAACTATTAGGCCTAGTTCCTGCTCTTGAACCAGCCCGCAACCACAGCCCTTGGTCTCCTCCCTATTCTCTGAACCCCTGTAGCAACTGAGCCCTGCACCAACTTGGAACTTGTTTTATTGTCCTCTAGTTGCTCCAGACTTGTTTGTTGGTTATTGGATTATAGCAATTAGAATTTAATTCCCATAATATCCAGCATTATGACAGTGCCCTGTGCCTGCAATAGCAAATTGAGAAATACGTTCTTTCAGATAACATCAGTATTGCAGAAATGCCAAATATTAGCCTACTGGAAACTCAGCAATACTTAAATGTGTAATTGAGAAAGTTGAAGACTTTTGGCTGAAATTCTTGCCTGGGGCAAGTGACAGGGGAACTTAATAGGGAATTATTCCCTTCTTAAATCCAGTAATTGAATAGTATTTAAATTTTTTTTTTTTTTACTTTGTAGGATTCTCTTTAAAGTGTAAATTATATAAGTGTAGAATGGATACCTTTCCCCTATAGTGCAAGAACAGGACTGCAGAGAGTTCATGAAAACAACTCTATTTTGAGGGTAGTATTGTATGGAGAGTAATGTGGGTTTCACTGAACTCTAAAGTAACCTGAGCAAACATAAAACACACCTCCTGAAGTAGGCTTGTCAGAAAAGACGCACTAAAACCTCTTCTGAGAAATCCTTACACAGCAGTCATGTAACCATCTGCTAACCCAGGCTGCAAATTGCTTGCAAGGGTGCTAATTTGGCACTCAGCACGGAATAGGAAAATGGATTCCTGAGGGCTCTGCTGGTCTTCCAAGGCAACATTGTCTCCTTGAAGACTTTGCCAGTGTGACTCCAGACTTGATCACCTGAACTTCTGGGGACCTACACCATCACAGACTATTACAGAGCAAAAACCAGATAGCTCTGAGGCCGACCTTAATCTTCTCACCCTTAAGGAGAAAAGAACTCCATTACTGAGAAATGGAAGCATTCTCGCTATTCTTTGTGCAAACATGGAAATGCCAATTTGAGTAAAGTCTATGTGAGAAATAAAAACTCAAGATAGGGAAAGCTATCACTCTCTCATTAATGCTATGGTTAAGTGTTAAAAGAGGTTAACTTCTGTTTCTACTACATCCTGGCATCACTAGACCCAGAAAGGCCTGTGTAAATAAAGAGCAATCTACCAGGGTCTCCACAATCTCATTTGTGAGGTGGATCTTCACCCTTCAACCAACACCCTCAGCAGTGGGTTTTTTTTTTTTTTTTTTTTTTTTGGTAAAAGTCTTCACGAAACATGTCATCAAATGGAAATATCTCCTTTAATTTTTAATGGATTGATTTTTTTTTTTTTTTTTGGAGACCGTCTCAAGCTATTGCCCTGGGTAGAGTGCCATGACATCACAGCTCACAGCAACCTCTAACTCTTGGGCTTTAAGCAATTCTCTTGCCTCAGCCTCCCAAGCAGCTGGGATTACAGGCAGCAGCCACAACACCTGGCTATTTTTTGGTTATAGTTTTCATTATTGTTTGGCAGGCCTGGGCTGGATTCGAACCCGCCAGCTCTGGTGGATGTGGCTGATACCCTAGCTGCTGAGTTACGGCGCCGAGCCTAATGGGTTGATTTTGAAGCAGAGCATGTTGAGGTTCCAACCAACCTGGAAAACTTAGAGTTAGTTCATAGGTCAGCCTCTGCCACTAACCAGACCTGCAGAAAGATGTCAACCTCTGAGCCTCAGGTACTCATTAACTTACTCTATAAAATTGAGTGACAGAACTGAGATGCTATATAAAACAGTCACTTCAGCTGATCCTCAGTTACCAGCTAGAAATCTATAATTGCAGTTTTGCAGACATTCAAAAGATACAGGATTATCTGTTGCACTGTTTAGTTCTGTAGTAATGATGTTCTTCACAAATGCTATTGTATCATTTGCCACACCATGGACCTAAAATACAAGCAAAATGACATCTATGACCCATTTGGTTCCTTTAAGGGCATCACTGTTCTATTTTTAGTAGAGATGGAGGTCTCATTCTTGCTCAGAGTAGTCTCCTGAGCTCAAGCAATCTGCCCATCTTGACCTCCCAGAGTGCTAGGATTATAGGCATGAGCCACTGTGCCTGACCTCTTTTTAAATTTTTACTGTGAATTTGGGGAAAGGAAAGAAACTTGTTGGCTTTTTGTTTTTACCTGGGGACAACAGCGCAAGGTATATGCATCCTGAACGCGATCACAGAACCTGTGACTTTCTGTGGAAGAGGTAGAGGGAATGAGACAGGGGAATGATACCAATTCTTTCCACAAAACAACATAACCAAACAACTTGCCCACATAAACATGTCCTGACCTGCTATTTCTGATGGGTGGTGATCTGAGTCCAAGAGTGACCGAAATCGAAAAGCAACTTCAATTTGCCCAGGATGAGGACGAACAGCGTGAATGTCTAGAATTGATGAAGGAAAAAGAGTCTGAGTAATTCCAACATTAGAAGTCATGACCATGGCATAAGACCGCCTAAGGTGCTAACACAGCCCTAAAAAGTCCCACAGTCCTTCACCACTGCTCAGAATGGGAAACTTAACTCTAAAAGCATAATGTTCCTTATAGACTTGACTCTTCCTACTCTGAATGTCTGAGTCTAAACTATTTGTTGAGCCCACTGGGAATTCAATTCAAGACTCTGGGCCTGCTCTTAAAGGAAATGGCTGATCATAGACAGGAACTCAACAGTGGCCTAATTTAACTAAGTCATTTAAAGACAATTTTCTCCCCTACTACTTAATATAGTAGGGTGCCTCTAAAATTCACTATGTTCTAGATAGTTACAACTTCTATAGTTTTTCTGTCCTTATTTTTCTATTTGGGACTAACCCTAATCCTACTCTATGAGGACTGACAATCAAGTTCGTGAACTCATCCTAGAAAAACTGCTACATACCTCACTGGTGAATACCATTAGGATCACCTTTGAAGTACACCCCTTGGGAAGCTATGCACCAATGCCAGCTCATAGTCCCTCCTTCAAAGCAATTTCAGAACTCTTTCTGGAATGGCCATCAGAGCTATCATTTTATGTGGCCTGAAAATTAAGTTCATGAACTTGCCACTGTACACTTACATTGGCAGAACTGTATAAACAACTCAGTAAGGGTTCATAACCATAGTATATCAGTCTTATGGCTGTGTTCATGTTGAAGTGTGGCAATGTCTTGCTTAGTGTCATTCATTGTTGTGAGTTATACAAGGACAGCTCTGATGGCCATTCCAGAAAAAGAACTCCAAAATTGGTTTGAAGGGTGGACTAGGAATTGGCATTGGTGCATAGCTTCCCAAGAGAAGTACTGCAAAGGTGACCCTATTGATATTCCCCAATGAGATATGTAGAACTTTTTCAAGGATAAATTGGGGAAGGTAATTGATCTCTCAGTTCTAAAGTCTTATAAACAGTTTCCTAAGATAACACATAGTTAGACATACTCAGATCCCTGGATAATCTGCAGCAGGTCACTCAATTTTCAGGGTCAGAAGTCTATAAACCATGACTATTTCAAGGGTAAAGTGTGGCATAACTCAGATGAAGTTGCAACGTGCTGAGTAGGCTGTAAGTACTTGGGTATTCTCCATCCCTATCACACATTGCCACCACTCCTATGTCTAAAGACCTCACCCACCAGTGCCGGCAGCTCTGGCTGAATGAATAGCAACTGAATGGAAGAACCATGCTGACCAGTATCAAAGGCTTTAGTGGTGCCCTTCAGAACCTCGAGGGTCAGGGCTGCCACGATGTCGGCTTGCCGTGCAATGGCACTGGCTCTCTCTACAGCTTCGCAGCCCAGAGAGGTGATCATCTGAGTCCCGTTGATGAGCGCCAAACCCTGTGGGGAGACAGAGGAAAGTTTCCTGGTCTATTTATTGTAACAAACCTACATACAAATGTATTTTACATCTTCTGCTTTCATAAGAGAAAAATTAGCCAATCAGCTGACCTATGTTTTCTAAAGTACAGGGCAGTAGTGTTTATTTAAGCCCTTTAGAAAGAAGTGCCATCATAAGTGAACTTATTAGCACGAATCTGGCAGATGAAATAACTGTTGAGTATCCCCATTTCCAAGGCAGCAATGTAGCTTTGGAGTGCAGACTGCACATAACATCTTTAGCCCTTTATTACATTGCATTTCTTCTTTGACTTCTTACTGTTTTGACTTTGACTTCAATCCTAAAACAATTGTAGACTAACACTCTTAGGTTAAAGCAGTGGTTCTCAAACTTCCTAATGCTGCAAACCTTTAATATAGTCCAAGGGGTGGCGACCCACAGGTTGAGAACCGCTGGCTTAGAGCATCCTAAGAGATCTTGGCTGAGAGTATTTCTGAGAGATCCTTAGAGAACTCAACTTGAAGTTTAAGTTCCAAAAGAATTCATGCATTCATGGCATGAAGAATCTTTTAACTGCTGATGAAAGAGTTCTTTCTACACTGACCAAATTTCAACAAACATGCAGGCTGGCTTTAAGAAACCAGTGAGACTGACATTAAGACTAGAAATAGTGCATAACTAAAAACTTGTTAAACAAATTTTCCTTGAATCTCTCCTTACCTCTTTTGGTTTCAAAATAACTGGTTTCAATCCATGGGCTTGCAGAACCTGTAGAATGATTCAAAATATGAAAATGGGTATCAAATGACTTAACTTCCTATTTCTAACTTCATATGGAATACAAAGAAAGATCTTCAAGCCCAAAGGTCCAGCTTGTAAAAAATTAGACTTTTATTGGCTTTATTTATGTTCTCTGGTCTATTTCATGGTTCTGTTCTTTAGTTTGAAAGAAGATTTATTTTTCAAATAATTGTTGTCTTAAATCAGGGCCTTTATTATCTACAGAATCAACCCTCCAGGTCGTTTGTATTCAGCATCAACCTTAGTGATTCCCTGTTTTTATTGTGGCATCCTGACACCTGTCTACACACCTGTGCTGTGCTGAGGCTGAGCTCCCGCCTGGCCATCCTCCCCTACCTCCAAAGTGTGGCCTACAGTTCTCCACCCTCATTCATGCTTTATCCAATCACTGGCAAAACCTCCAAGCAGCATTTTCATGGCACGTGGGTAAACACCAGGGAAGAGTGAATTATGGAATCTCCTCTAATGGATGGAAACAGAGCCCTGGGGGGAAACTAGGGAATAATGTTCCCAAGAAATAAAAGGAGTAAGAAGAGTCACTAAGTTCAGGTCCCTCTGGGGAAGAAAAAAGAGGGACGCTAAAGTAGGAGAAAGAGCCAGCCCCATGTACTATGTGAATTGTGTGAGTAGATTTGAGACCCTGTTGCGTGCCAGATTTTGCACTGAGTGTTGGGCTGGGACTGGGGGTAGGAAAAATGGAGACAGACAAGCTCAGGGGCTGTTAGAGTAATATTGAGTATGTTCAGTGCTTGAGGATGTAGAAAGTGGGCAGAGTGTGGTGGAAAATAACCACAGAAGGGGCTAGGAGAACATCAAGGAGGGGCACAAGGGACTTGGGAGGGAGAAAAAAGAACCAGAGAAGCAGAGAGAGGAGCTTCAGAGAGGTCTTTTTAGATGTAGAGATATGAATGAGTCATATCAGAGGGACAAATTTGGGCCAGGTCCTCTGCGCTGTACCTAGCACGCAGCAGCTGTAAACAACCTCCAGTTTCTGTAATGTAGGAAGGATTATCAGAAAACAGCATGAAAAACAAGACTCTGGTAAGCCACTTTAGGCTTACTTTTTATCCTTAGGATAAGGGGAAGCATTCCAGGTTTTAACCAGAACATACTTGGATTTACTTTTTAAGAAAGGTCAGGCTGCTTACAATGTGAAGGTGGCTGGGGAAACACTGTCCCCAGAGAAATAATCAGGATGAGGCTGCATGGGAGTAAGGTGATCTGGAAACTGCATTATTCTCTTAGCTTTTCCTCTTTCTTGGGCCTCTTCCCCTTTTACTTGTTGTTAGGGGACCTCCCAGCAATTGCACAAAGATGAGACTTTTAAATGATGCTTTGGGCTGCTCTGATGGAATTCAAAGATGGATGAAGAAAACATGAAAATGGTATCAAAACAAGCTTTCTGATTAGCCAGCAGGGTGGGAGCTTGAGGAGAAATGAGGCCCACCTGCACCTGTGAAACCAGCTCCTAAATACACTTGTGACAGTGTGTGAGTGAGCCCTCCGGGAGGCACGGAAAGTGTTGTAAGCACACAGTGAATTACTGGGTTGATACCAGTGGCTGTACCTTTTCAGCCAGGTGATCACTCAGTCCAGAAGGCTGATCGGTAAGTACAGAAGCTAGTTAACAGTCTTGCTGAGTCTGACTTCTAAGGTTTAGTTGTCTCATCTAAAAGTAAGACTAGCAGTGACCCCCTCATTGGGCTGTTGAGAGAATGAAGTGACCCAAAGGATGCAAGTCCACGCAGTGGACAGCCCAGGGAAATTACTGAAGATGGAAGTTGTCAGGTAAAAGTCTTACGTATTTGGCGTCCGCCCAGCCACTCTTTGGAGACCACATCTTCCCTTCTCCAATGAGCCCAAGAGCGAGATGAGAGAGTGGGGCAAGGTCTCCACTGGCACCGACGGTTCCTTTCTCTGGGACGTAGGGTAGGCAGGAGGCTGGCAGAGAAGCAGGCCAGTTATTCAAGAGTACTGGCTAATTTTGCTCTGCCAGTGAGGCCCCCACTTCTTCCTCCAGTATCTAGATTATTCTGTGGCATGAATACCTGGGGAAAGACAATTCCGTAGGCACAGCTAATGCATAAGGAACCTGGATGAGCTACTATAGAAAGAGAGGGGTGGGGTGGGGAGGGAGAAAGGAAGGAAGTGAGGAGGGAGGAAGGAAGGAAGAAAGGAAGGAAGGAAGGAAGGAAGGGAGGGAGAAGAGAGGGAGGGAGGGAGGGAAGAAGGAGACATAGAGGGAGAGAGGGAAGGAAGGAAAGAGGGGTGGATGGAAGGAGTGAGAGAGACTCGGGAAGGAAGGAGGAAGGAAGGGAGGAAGGGAAGGAGGGAAGAAAAGAAGTAGGGAAGGATGGAGGGAGAGACAGAAGAATGAAAAGCCTTCAAAATGCGCATGCTCTAATCCTACCTAATAATTCCCCTTTTAGAAATTCTAGCAATGTGTCTTAACACATATAACTGCCATGTGAGTTATGAACTATTTTTCAAGTTTTCAGATTACTTTTTACATTACTAATTTTCAGGTTTTCCTACTACTTTTTTATTGATGTATGTCTTAGGATCATTTCCTTTTCTAAGTTTTTATTCTATTTTCATAATAAAGCACTGTGGTCCCAAGGAAAATTTTTCTTTTGTGTGTGTGTGCAGCAGTCAATGTGTTAAAGATGCCATCAGGAATTCACTATGGCTCACTATAGCCTTATTTATAAGAACATAAAGTTAGAAATTATCTAAATATGAAATTAAGAGACATTCATGTGATTCAATGATAGATAACCATGAAAAACTATTGGAGAATGCTTGGAAATATGTGTCTACATTGAAAAAGTAATATAGAATGTTCTAGAAGGACATGGTGCACCAAGTGTTAACAGAGGTTCCCTGGGGAGACAAAGTCACAGGCAGCTTGATCTCTTCTTTCTTGCCAATCTGCCACCTCACCACCACTTATAAATGAACATATATTTATTGTTTTGTGAAAAATTCCCAGAAAGTTACCATGAAAAGACAGTTTCATTTTTCTAAAGTAAAATCAGACACCTGACAGCAATATTCTTTCCAGCTGATAAATAATGTCAATAGGATAAAGCAAAGCCTTCCACAGGCCAGCTTCCAGATCATAGTTCACCCTGGGGAATTCTCAGAGCTCTAGGGACCCAGAGGTGCCTTAGACTCACTCATAAAGCACAGTGGATTCAAGGTTGAAGTCACACTGGGATTTTAGACTCATGTCAGAGTACAGAGTAGCAATAGGTGTGGGAATAACTTGGTGTACTCAGCATAGCTCAATATACTATAAATTGTTCATCCAAATTACTCTTCACTGGTTGCAATATCACATTTATGGGTCACCACAACACAGGTACTCATACACATGTTGTGCCCTATGTGACTATCCACTTCTGCTTCTCCTCCCACTCTTTCCTCACAAAGAGCTTCTGAACCTCCAGTGACCTATAAGGTCTGTCCTTTTTTGTGAAAACGGACAGTCCCACCAGGCACTGAAAATCTGGTCTCCACATTAGAGTTTTCCACATTAGAATGCAAACTCCAAAGAGTTGAGTTGCATCATGTCTTGCCCTACATAGCTTCCTGATTACACGTGTGCTGTTAATTTACCCTCTTTGCATTTCTGTTCTAACTTTGCAAGAAGTTGACTCAGCTAGCTCGTGCAAGTGTGGCTGTTCCACCACCTGAGGAGCATTAAGATTTCAGCTTCCTAGCCAGGAGTACAAAACTGGGCTTTGGTATGGACCTCCGGGAACCATTATGGTCCCCAGATACTTGGCTGTGACTTCTCTAACTATATTCGGGCACCACTGAATGCGAGGTTCTTCTAGGCAGGCCTGAACTTAGCGACAGACTTATGGGATTTTGTTCTAGTCATTAAGATGCCAAATGCTAAATGAAGTGTGATGTAAACTGGGTTAAGTCCACAGGAGAAAGCCTCTCTGACCTCTCTGCCCCCCATCTAGCTATCCTTCTTGCCAAGCCCATCTCCCACTCATCTCAAATGTATTACGTCCTTCTCATTTCAAGCAACTTCTCAGCATTCTGTCAGTCAAGTCAGCTGAGCACCCACTGCATTACCATTAAATACTTCGATAACTTGTTTGAGGGTCTCTAGGGAAATGCCACTGTATCCTTTGGCTAAAACATTGATCCTTAAAGCCAAGAGCATCCGACACCTCTCAGGACTTAATGGTTTCCCAACACCTGCAAAACAGAATTGATGTTTTCTACAAAGAAAGCACACCCCTCTTCAGCTCCCAGCCACCTCCATCCCTCCATCCCTCAATTTTTCCCCCTGCTTCAGTTCAGTCTGCTGTCACTTTTCCTCTCTCGATACGGATAGCTGCACAGCTCGCTCTCTTATGGGTCATGCTTTCTCCAAGCCCCATCTTCCAGATAAAGGTAAAAGCCAGTTTTGCCTTTTCAGCCCTTCCTATGATGCCCCATGAACCCCACCCTCCCAAACACCTTTCAAACAGCACCCAGAGTCCTTAGCACAACTCACGATGCAATGAGTGCTGATTCGAGGCCGTCTTTCCATCTCACCTCACCCTCCTAACTCATTGCCTGTGCTCCAGCCTCAGTTTCTTCCCTGAATGCACCTCTCTCTCAGCAGAAGGGGACACGTTCTCTGTCCCAACCCCAACCCTCCACTGAGCCCATTTCTTTTCCTGAAGTTCAGCTGATAACTTCCTGTTTCCCTTTCTCTGCCTGGACATCTGGTCCTCGGAATGCACTAGCTGTTTGTGGCTGTTACGAGAGGATGCATGCTGTGCTGTGCTTCATGCATTGAATCAAACAAGATCTAGGCATCCAATGTTTTGAATAACTTACCTGAAGAGTGTGAGCGTACTAAGTTCACTTGAAGCTCCCTGGAAGAGAAAGGTAAGAAACCCTCTTAGACACCATGAAGTGTAAATGTTCCCTCGGCTGGGAAAAGAAAGGGTATAGTCAAATCCTGTGTCTTCAATACTAACTCACGTGCAAGTTAACCCAAGCATCATCCTGGTCATCTGAAAACTGGGCAAATGTTAATTATTTCCCTTATTGAAAAATATCTGAAAGACAAGGGCAGTTGGAACATGAACGTATGTGTGTTTCAAACTTACTGTAGCTTATTGATAGGAATTACAGTTCTGGCGAATTTCCCAAAACCTGTAGTGATGCCGTAAACAACTAGAATAAAAAATAGACATTATACAATTAGATGCAGGAGTTTTTTTTGTCTATAAAAAGGATTTTATAACATAAAGAGAAAAATACCTGTTTGTTCCTTTATGATGCTATCTATGACTTCTCTGGATTTTTGCACCCTCTTCTCAGCAGTCGGGGTGAGCTAGAACATGTTGGTCAGAACCGGGCATGTTAAAAGCATCCAAGCACGACAGAAATGGCCCGAAGACACCCTTCCCCACTCCCCACCCCCATACCTTTATTTTGTAGTGTCCTTTTCCCAGGCTGACCAGATTCTCTGTGGTCAGACTGTCCCCATCCAAGGCGATGTACTGCATGAAAGAAGGGAATCTTGGTGAGTTTAAACAGACGAATTGGCCTAACAGGAGAGAAGGGAAACATCTAGTAGAATCGAACTTTGACACTTTCATCACTGCTGTCAAATGTTTATGTGCTAATTCAAAAGACAGCTTGCTGAGCTGGATGTGGTGGGCCAATAGTCCTAGCTACCTGGGAGGCTGAGGTGGGAAGGAGGAGTCCTTCAACCCGGGAGTTCAAGGGCACCTTGGGTGAAATAGTGAGGCTCTGTCTTAGAAAACAAAAACGAAAAGAAAAACAACTCAGGCTTGATGCCTGTAGCTCAGCAGCTAGGGCGCCAGCCACATATACAGGAGCTGGAGGGTTCGAACCTGGCCTGGGCCTGGCAAACAACAATGGCAACTACAACAACAACAAAAAAAAGCTGGGCGTTGTGGTGAGCGCCTGTAGTCCCAGCTGAGGTAAGGCAAGAGAATCGCTTAAGCCCAAGAGTTAGAGGTTGCTGTGAGCTGTGACACCACAGCGCTCTACTGAGGGTGACATAGTGAGACTCTGTCCCCCCTCAAAAAACCCCAAACCAAAAGAAAAACAAAACAACAAAACCCCAAAACAACAGAAAAAAAGAAACAAAAAACCAGAAGCTAGAGAGAAAGAGAGGGAGCGCAAGCGCGCTCCTGCTTCAGAGGCGGCTGAGTTAGGACAGGTAGAAATGCAACAACATAAGCCTTTCCAAGCGCCCTTTCCCAACTACACAGGGCCGCATCAACCCTATCCTAATCATCCGTGTTTACTCGGAAACTTCCTGCCTCCTCCTTCAATGAAGAGACTTCATTTTCTTAACAAAAAGAAAGAGATTTGAAGCTTACCTTTTCAGGCTCCCGGTACTTGCTATAACTGAAGCCAGGTAAAGGAAAATATTGGGCACTTTGGAAAAATGCCAGCCCCACCGTGGGCAAGAGGGGACCAAAGAGCACACAGAAAAGGATACAGGTAAACTCCTTCTGGCTGAGATGGAATGAAGTCGGGAGACATTGCATCACCGTCTATAACTGAAACAAGAATGCAGAGCGCAACACAGAGCCACGTTTGTCATGACTGTGAGACCAAGGAAGGACTGCTCAATTGCCCTTGAATTCTATAGGGCTGGCTGCTTTGAAACTGCATCAGCTGTTTTCAAGTGGCATCTTTACATGGGACAGGAGCAAAGCAGAGATGTAGGTGTCAGTTCAGAGACAAGGGAGGGGGTTAAAGGCAAGTTCAAGATCTAACTGCCCCCTGCATCCCAAGTCCCAGCTTTATTTTCTTTTAAATCTAAACTCCTTATGCCTCTGTGCTGCTGGCTTCCAGTCGGGTGAGGTTCTTTGGAGGGACAAAAGGACCTTCAGAATGAGTCAGTCACTGCAAAGGGACTCAGACCTGCAGTCCAGTCCAGTCCTTGTTATTTGCTAGTTGCCTGCCTCTGGGGAAGTCACTCCCCTCTGAGTCTGTCGTCTCCCCTGCTGTCAAAGGTGGACAAAAGGCCTGCCCACGTCACAGGGTGGGAGAGAATTTAGGACACCCAAGGGCTTAGTGTGTCCCTGAGGTGGAGGGACAGGAGAGCTGGCCCCCACGCCCCTCTCCTGCGGCCACTCACCCACTTCCACGAACTCGTTATCCTCCAGGGCCACTTCCAGCGGGTCCTCATTGTCCAGCAGACCCAGCCCCTTGCACCGGCGCACGAGGAAACACACGTCGTCCACTGTGGCGAAGCCGCCGTTGTCCGGCTTGTTCTTGACATAGCGCCGCACGGCCTCGCGGCCCAGCCAGCCCACCGTGAGCTGCGCGTCCCGGCAGGGCACGGCCAGCCACTCCCCGCGCACATGCACCGTGTACCTGGGCATGGTGTGCCGCTGCCGCCTGCTGCCACGCGAGAGTACCGCCACCAGGCTGTGCCTGCTGGTGCCCTGGTGACCGTGGCTGGAGTTTTATCCAGGAGTGGATCCAGGGTGTGATCGACAGGGAAGACACGCCTCCTCCCTCGCCTTTACTCATCCATGGGTGGACAAATATTTATCTATCGAGGGCCCCAGGCCTTCCCCTTGGTCTCCCACCCCCATTTTCCCTGCAGCAAGAGGGGGGCAGGCAGAGAGGTGAGCTGCCTGTCCACCTGCCATCCAGCCCTCCGGGACCAAAGGCCCAGAGCTCCCCTTCGGGGGATCCCAGCGTCTGCTGGCACCTACCTGCTGCCCCCAGCCCCTCTTGTCAGTGTCCCCTGTTTCTCTTTGTCCCTTCCTTTCTGTCCGTGTTCTCCATATAAAGACCATGCTCCTGCCCTTGGCGCTGGTAGTTCAGCGGCTAGGGTGCTGGCCACATACACCGGAGCGGTGGGTTGGAACCCGGCCTGGGCCTGCTCCTGCTCAACAACAATGACAACAACAGAATAGCTGGGTGTTGTGGCAGGCACATGTAGTCCCAGCTAGATGGGAGGCTGAGGCAAGAGAATCGCTTAAGCCCAAGAGTTTGAGGTTGCTGTGAGCTGTGATGCCACAGCCCTGGGTAGAGTGCCATATAGTGAAACTCTTGTCTCAAAAAACAAAACAAAAAAACACCATGTTCCTGTCTTTATCTGGAATTAATTACTCAACTGTAAAATGCATCCTGCTGGCCAAGGGTGACACCAGGGAGTGTGGCAATCTTTATTCATTTGTTTATTCCACAAACATGAATTGAGCAACTACTCCTTGCCACCAGCAGGAGTTTTCTGAAGCTTTACCTCCACGAAGGAAGATGCAAAGGCCAGAGATCATTTTCACAACTGAAGGTCATCATCTGGACAAACGCACCAACACCGCTTGGATGTTAAGGGCTCAGCCAGCCATGGATGGGACTCGGGCTCCACTACTCATTAGCCTTGGGCAAGTGAGTTATTGGTAGTCTCTGTCTTGTCATCAAAAGGCAAGGGGTTAACTGCTTCCCTGCAGTATTTGCAATATCTTCCTGGAATCAAATCCTGGCTCTGCTATTTACTAGGTGTGTGTCCTCTGGGGAAGTTATTTGACTCATCTGCAAAATGAAGATAATGATAGCACCTATGTCAAAGTGCTGTTGGGAGGATTAAGTGAAGTTCTTGTATGTGAAGCTCTAAGAACAGCACCCAGCACGTTGGAAATGCTATAGAAGTGTTTGTGATTGCTAGTATGTGAACTTTAATAATCTGTGTCAGCCATGCTGCTTTATAAATATTCTTTCATCATGGATATCCCTAATCTAATTCGGTTTCTTCACCACAGATAACTACTTCCTGCACCCAATTTATCATCATTAGTATTAAGAAACTCTAAGTTAGCATGTGAAAATAATCAAAGAAATATGTGATTTGTATTTTAACTAAGCAGCACTTTTATAGTAAGCCAGTTTCTAAATATTTGATTACTGCAATAGAAAGATCCTAAAAAGTCGGTTTCCCCTAAATGAGATTGCTTATGAAGAAAGACATGGTAGCTCACTGAAAACAACCATAACCACACCCAGAGTCTTTCTTCATTCTCTGACAGCTTCATGGGAGGCATACAAATAGAAAGCAACTGCTTCCCAAGCCTCATAGAAACCTGTTCTTCAGGCACCCCCACCCTCCTTGCATCCTGGAATTTGTCATTATCTGAATTTGATATATCTAAGAAATATTAAATTCCAATATCCCACCTGACCTCACCTTTCCAGCCTTCTAGCTCTCCACTTACTTTAACCTTTCAGCCCTTGACCTGACCTCTCATCAGCCCCTCCACCCCTCCACTTCTTGCCGGCTTCCTCACTTTCATAGGACATGGGGCCCCTAGTTGCTCATCTGGACTGCTCTTTCTTAAGCACTTCATATTCCTTTGCAACCCTGAACTTGTGTCCACTCTTAGAGCAAAATCTGTCCCAGATCATCAAAATAAACTGTCATCTCTATTCACCAAGGCAAAAGACTTTGCTGGAGAAAGTCCTGTGGTCTTATAGATTCATAGTAATGCCCTTCTTTCTACTCACCCCACCTGCATGATTTTCTGAAACCTCCCTCCAAAAGCTTCTCTAATTCTCAAAGGATGACTTTACTTACTACAATCCTGAGAAAACTAAGTCCCACAGACATGAACCACCTTCACTTTCTGCTCCCCTCCATTTATTCATTTACTCATTCAACAAATACTTCTTGGATACTTGTTTCCTATCAAGTTCTATGCTGGATGCTAGGGATGAAATAAAAAACATTCCCTGTCTTTGTGATGCTTCCTCTCTGGTGATGGATACTGACTTATAAAAACAACTAGTAAGATGTCCAGTTACCCACCCTCATGCTGTCAGAAAACCCAAACTACTGGTGCTCCAGGTGACAGTCCCAGCTGAGCCTAGATTTTGAATAATCTCAGTCCAGACAACAGTCCCCAGAGGGGAAAGAAGCTTCCAGCAGTGTAAGCCACCCCTACACACTGTGAAGTAGAGACTTTAGTTATTCTTTCTCCACCTAAAACACACTTTCTAATTTTCATTGCTTGGGTAGGTATTTCTTATTCCCCAAGTCTCAATTTAGGCCTTTTCTTCCCCAGGAAGCATTCCCTAAACTCTTTGGCTCTTCTCTGGGTTTCTTTAGCATTATACAGAAATTACCTATCTTTGCTCATGTGTTAATTTTGTATATATTTGACTTGGCACAAAGACACTTGACCTGCGCTTATTAGGTGAACTGAAGTGAACTGAAGAAATGTGAACTCAAGTGCTGGCCCTGGGTCAGCCTGTAAGCAGGCTGAGTTTGCCTTTAGCGCCCTCTAGCTTTTCATAGCATCCTTCCACAACACCCTTTAACATCCCTTACCCCAGTTCCTTTTCATGATCACTAAGTGATAACGAAAAAATGGCATGAGCTCTGAGTTTGTCTCTTAAGCACAGAGGGCAGAAGAAGCCTTAAAAAGCATTATTTGGGTGCATGGATTTACTAAATTCTCATCATTTAGAACAAGATTATGTACCAGGGATTGGAACTGAACTCCCTTCTCTGGTGTGTCTGGTAAGGAAGACAAATGAGCCTGGAGAAACTGAATCCCCTGAATTTGTAAGTTTTTGTCCAAGAGGACAGAACTGCGAACGAGAAGGCAAGGGAGAAGTCTCAGGGTTCCAGGTAAGGGCAGGAATTTGTCCCTCCTGCCCCACATTTCAACTGTTTACTCCTATTTTAAGACTTTGGTCACCGCATTAGCACCTTGGGTGGCTCTCTGGTGATGGCATCTCCATGCCCATGCACTCTAAGACATCATTCCTCTTGGCTAGAGTGTATTTGGCCAGCGGTGGACTCAACCTGAGTCATAGTCTCACCTCTGGAATTTGGAGTTGAGATGGCTTCTCCGTGTGGTAAGAACTCTTTGCAACAGTAGAGCAGGAGAGCAGTCAGCCTGAGGACTAGAGAGGCAGAGAGGAGGGACACAGGTACTGATAGCTGCAGTCCCGGGTGTCAAGTCCTATGCTTTCTGTCCATGGGTTCTCATAACCTCCTTATACCTTGTATACTTAAAATAATCTTCCTCTGGCCAGTAAACATATGAAAAAATGCTCATCATCCCTAAAATTATTAGAGAAATGCAAATTAAAACCACCCTGAGATATCATCTGACTCCAACGAGAATGGCCTATATCACAAAATCTCATAACTGCAGATGCTGGGGTGGATGTGGAGAGAAGGGAACACTTTTACACTGCTGGTGGGCCTGCAAACTAATACAACCTTTTTGGAAGGAAGTATGGAGAAACCTCAAAGAACTCAACCTAGACCTCATTTTGATCTAGCAATCCCATTCCTGGGCATCTCTCCAGAAGGAAAAAAAAACCTTTTATTATAAAAACACTTGTACTAGGCTGTTTATTGCAGCACAATTTGCAATCGCTAAAATGTGAAAACAGCCTAAATGTCCTTCAACTCAGGAATGGATTGGTAAGCTGTGGTATATGTATACCATGTAGTATTATTTAGCCATCAAAAAAAAAAATGGAGATTTTGCAGCATTTGTACTAACTTGGATGGAGGTGGAACACATTATTCTTAGTGAAACATCACAGGAATGGAGAAGCATGAATCCTATGTATTCAACTTTGATATGAGGACAATGAATGAAAATTAATGACTCAATGGGGCATGGAGGAAGGAGAGAGCAGACAGAGAAGGAGGGAGGGGGTGAGGGAAAGAAAACAAAAAAAGAAAAGAGTGACTAATTCTCACATAAACTGGATTCAACTTCGACCAAAGTACATTACTTAAACATTAATTTTTAATTCAACTTGTTAATGTGTTTTTTAGGTTATTGCATCCTCCTTTATAAGTGAAATATGTTTGTAATTTCCCTTTATAACAATATATTTTCTCTAATTTTAATATCAGGTATATCCTGATTAAGTAGAATGACTTTGAATTATTTCTTCTTTTTCTATTGTCTATAAGATTTGGCATGATCTGTTTTTGAAATTATCTTTTACTTTTATTTATAAATATTAGTTGTCTATTTTTTGAAACTTTCGAAAAAAAAATAAGTTAAGTGATGACTCCATACTGA
>CAUYRH010120620.1:0-20227 GCA_963574655.1 Perodicticus potto | reverse complement strand
GGAGGATGGGTGGAGGGAGGGTGATTGGTGGGATCACACTTATGGTGCATCTTACAAGGGTACAAGTGAAAATTACTAAATGTAGAATATAAATGTCTTCATATAGTGATTAAAAGGCCATGAAGGCTATGTTAAATAGTTTAACGAAAATATTTCAGATTGTATATGAAGTCAGCACATTGTGCCCCATGTTTGCACCAATGTACACAATTATGATTTAATAAAAATTAAAAAAAAATGTTCATGTGCTATTTAGGAAAATTCATTCCTGATCTCACATCTCTCTTGAAAACATGGGTTTTCTGAGTAAATTTATGTGGGGCAGTGTTTTTTAAAGTAACTGAATCCCTTGAAGACTCACCATAATTCTAAATGTTTGTTTTAATGGTTGAACATTGCCAGAGCCAAAGCAAATTAGACAGCAGCCCTAATGGTAGAATAGCTGGTAAGGCACAGGAGATAAAATATGTCCACTCCAAATGAGAAATCAATAGATCTTGTGGGGGCAACCCTCTTAAGGTGTCTTGTCAATAATTAATGGCAAAGCACTAGTTTTCCTGGCCTTTGCAACTTCTCTTTGAAGGATGGGAGACCAGGCTGGCATTCCTTGCACGTTTTATACCACCTACCCCTCCTGTCTGGGCTTCTTCTCAGGTCCTGGTTATCTTTCCTCAAAATAGCTTTGTGTTTTATTATGATAAAAATATTTAAAAATGTTGTTACAGGACTCGACCTGAGATATAATTAAATGCAAATTTCCCTTTGTATGAAATATTGGTTTTGTTGTAATCATCACACTCTATTATTGATTCTTTTCAAGCAGAAGAAAGAGAATGAAACATTTTTTATTGCATTGGTGTAAGTTATCCTTATCTCAGTAGATATTCCAACTCCATGAAATATCCATGTTACAATTTGATGTTGCAATTGTATGAAGTTCACAAGGGAAAACAAAGCTCTTTATTTTCTTGTTTAAAACAGGAACAGCAAAACTCTGGGAGGAGAAATACTTTTAATTCCAGAGTTTATTTTAACAAGCACTTTAAAATGTCAGGATCAGACTACTGGGGACTGGAGTGGCGCCTGTGGCTCAAGGAGTACAGCGCTGGCCCCATATACCAGAGGTGTTCGGTTCAAACGTGGCCCTGGCCAAAAACTGAAAAAAAAAAACAAAGAAATCCTCAACAGACTGCTGGCAACCAACTCTAATTCAATCAGGGAAAACCCAGAGAAAACTCATGGGGCTGATTTATGGGTTTTAGGAGTCACTGTGACTTTTCCAAAACATTTTGGAGAAAAAAAAAAAAAAAAAAAAACTACAAGAACATAGTGAAGAGTAGTAGAGAATGGTGTTGGGCTTTTTACCATCTGTGAAGGCACAAGCAACAGCCGTTAAATATAATCAGTCTAGGACCTCCCCACCCACCTTGAAATTTTAATTTAAGAGTTCACCGAAGCTTTATTTAAAAGCAAAATCTACTGAGATTACATTTGGATAGATGGATAACTTTTGGAAACAAGGATTCACAATTATTTTTCCCTGTAGTTCCAATACACTGAGGGCTCATTAACCTAAATAAAATGCAGTGATGATAATGAATGAATATTGCTTTGGGTTAACACTACCACAGTGTGAGCAGGGAAAGAATTAAGAGGAATAATGCTTTTTCTCTTTTATTTTTTACATTTTAAATGTTAGTAGGGAAATCTTAATATCAACTTATAATTTAGGGCGTTTTTTTACATGTCATTAGCAAGACTGTTAAGTAGATTAATAATGCAAAATGCGTCTCAGGGTTATTAGAAGACATAGGATTTAAGATTGCTTTATGAGTATATGAACTTAAAGAAGTTTTTTTTTTTTTTTTTTGTAGAGACAGAGTCTCACTTTATTGCCCTTGGTAGAGTGCTGTGGCATCACTCAGCTCACAGCAACCTCCCACTCCTGGGCTTAGGTGATTCTCTTGCTTCAGCTTCCCAAGTAGCTGGGACTACAGGTGCCCGACACAACGCCCGGCTATTTTTCCATTTTGCAGTTCAGCTGAGGCTGAGTTTGAACCCGCTGCCTTCAGTATATGGGGCCGGCGCAAGAAGTTTTGTTGTTTGGAATTCTGCAGAGAATTTAGAGTATCTTTTAGTCAATTTAGTATTGCCATTTTATTTTGTTGTGTTTATTTCTCTCCAGGACTTTTTAACTTACCATTTTGCTTCCTATTCTAAACTATGTAATAAATTATATCATCTTTATTTCTTAAATGAAATTACTGTGGTAAAGGGGAAGACTAGGTTGATGATTTGTAATGTTTATTTCTGATTTTATTCTTCTATTAATATAGCATTTTATATTTCTCAATTAAAAAAATATAGTTCTGCATGCATATGCATTTTTAAGTATAGGTTTTTTTCTGTTAATGTCATAGAACCACATTATGAATGAATAGTTATCTGAAATGTAAATAAAATGGCTAATATATCAAAAAGCGCTACTGTTCTATTTCCACTCAGGGTGGTTACATGCACTGGGTCTGGTGATGCTTGGCCTGTGGATGAATGAGCTCAGACTCTTGTCTAATGTCATCCACAGGTGAAAATCAAAAATGAGAGAAAAGGCAGAAATGTCACTGAGGAGTAATCAGGAGAGCTGTGTACTTAGAACAGAGACATCTCTGAGAAGCACTGAGAGGTCATTACTCTGGGACTCAATTTTCTCCCTTGTAAAACAAGGGAATTAAGTTTAATGGTTTCTGAGGTTTTTTCTCTTTCTAAATTTCTGATCTTCTATTTAATATTCACTGATTCCAACATTATTCAGCTACAGAGAATGAGTAGTGACATACTAATGTCTTAGAGGAACTCATAGACTACATGGAATGGAAATTTTGTAAATTTTGACATAAATTAAGAGAGAGCAAATGAAATGGAAAACATTGGTCTAAATGTCAAAGTCAGATGAAAACAGTACAAACCTAGAGTTTACTCTATTAGATGCATCAGCTCGATTCTTCCTTATCTACATTCGTAGTAATGCTATTTGATGTTAGTAATAATAAGTGAAATAAAATGCCATCAGTTTAGGTAAGTGTCATATTTTTGTTACAGTCAACTCTAAATAGTTCAGATAGAAAAGGGATGAAGAAAGCAGTGGCTACAATTTCTAGAAAGAAAAGCTATTTACACAACATACACATTCATTTAAAGAGTATAACTCTAAATAAAGAAGTGTGACTACCACCCAAATAGTTATTATAGTTATTATAATGTGAAAGAAGAGACTAACTCTCAGAAAACATAAAGTCCACAAGTGGAAATCTCACAAACCAAGACTGTTGATCATGTCTCCAGATAGGAGACTATTGAAATAACCCACAAAATTGAGAACAATGGACACTGAAGTCAGATTTTGACAATGAAGATAATAACAGCCACCATTTATCAGTGTTTGTGTGTTAGATACTTCTCTGTATGTTCTCTCTCTGTCTCTATATATGTATATAGAATAACATATATGTACAACATATATGTGTTAAAGTTTTTCTTTTTTGTAAAGACAGAGTCTCACTCTATCACCCTAGGTAGAGTTCTGTGGTGTCACAGCTCACAGCAACCTCCAGCTCTTGAGCTTAAGAGATTCTCTTGCCTTAGCCTCCCAAGTAGCTGGGGCTACAGGTTCCCTGCCACAACACCCAGCTATTTTTTGATGCAGTTTGGCCGGAGCAAGGTTTAAACCCGCAACCCTTGGTATATGGGGCCGGCGCCCCACTCGCTGACCCACAGTTGCCGCAATCCATGATTAACTCTCTAACCTCAACTGCAAAATGAAGATGTAGTTGAACCTGCATCTTCATCAGAAATGGATGGCTCCTTAGCCATTGCTGTACTCTGTCTTTTCAAGCACAGAGGATCAAAAGGAATTCGGTTGGAAAATGACAGGTAGAGAGAAGCAGGAATGGGCAAAATTGCACATAATGGGTACAATGTTCACTATTTAGGGATGGGCACACTTACGACTTTGATTCAAGCTGCACAAAAACAATTCCTGTAGCCAAAACATTTGTACCCCCATCATATTCTGGAAAAAAAACCCACAAAAACATCTGGAGCTGAAAACAGTAAGCCTTGGCAGGCCCGCATTCCTTATCATAGTTGGTGGCATGTAGAGCCACACTGAGCAAAGTGTGAAATCTGCCTGGTAATTACACACACACACACACACATGCACACACACACATTATACTTCATCAGTCTCACTATGGTTCCATAAACACTTCACTGATACGTGGGCGGTGCCTGTGGCTCAGTAGGTAGGGCGCCAGCCCCATATACCAAGGGTGGCGAGTTCAAATCCGTCTCCGACCGAACTGCAACAAGAAATAGCCAGGCGTTGTGGCAGGTGCCTGTAGTCCCAGCTACCTGGGAGGCCGAGGCAAGAGAATTGCCTAAACCTGAGAGCTAGAGGTTGCTGTGAGCTGTGATGCCATGGCACTCTACCAGGGGTGACAAAGTAAGACTCTGTCTCTAAAAGAAAAGAAAAACACTTTACTGATACTGCAAAAGTTGTTTAGTAATACTGTGTTTTTCAGAAATTGAGTGTCTGAGATACAGGGTTAAACATCTGAAGTCAAAGAGTTTAAACTTCAGTTTTACGGTTACAAATCCATAAGAATTCAGGAAGAAAGGGAATGAATGGAATAAATTAGCACCACCCTGAAGATTTATTTATTTTGGCCAAAAACAATGAATCCAAGAGATTTTCCTGATTCACTTTTTTAAAAAGTTCATAGCTCCCACCATGTAAATGCCAGTCTGACTTGGGTTTTGATACTGAGGACTCAATTGATATTCATGAACCTTACTTTTAATTAGCTAATCAGTGAAGTTCAGAGATGGGCAATTTAGAATCATCCCGGAGTTCTTTGGAAGTCTGGACAATGTAACAGTATACGACTATTGTGAAAATAAATTATGCCTCCTGCTATTGAAACTAGCTGATACTCCTGGAGTTCATCATGCAAATATGGAATTCAGAATTAGAAGTCAGATTTGTCCTTTTTTTTTTTTTTTAACCTCTAGGAAGAATAAAGTGTAACTGTCTAGATCAATCCATTAAATGTCAACAACTGGCTCAAAATGTCCTATCATGTAGTTAAGTGGGGGGAGGGAGCCCTGAATAAAGTAAAGAAATAGAACAGGCTCATTAAAATGTTTTATGTATGAGAAAGAACAATTTGAGTCAGTCATCATAGATAAGTATGCTTTTAACACTTAAAACAAATTCTGAAATCCTGGACTAGCTCAATGATATAAGCTGACTTTGTTTTTGATTTGGGCAGACTTCTTCTAATGGAACTGCTGGACAGCTCTTTGAGTCCATACTGATCAATGAGAATTAGGTTCAAAATAAAAACGGAGGCCTAGCTCCTTCAGGTCTTTAGATTATCCTCCTTAATAAAAACAGTGCTCCAGGTCTTTGGGAACCGCCGCTGATTCAGTAGGTCTGAGAAATGAAGAGCATGTGTTCCCGTGGGTCACTGAAACACCAGCACTGGAATTCAGAAAGACTAAGTTTATCCCCAATAGGGTTTTATGAAATTCATAATGTACAATTAAATGGTAGTCAAGTTATCAGATATTTCATAACTCTGGATGTTCAATTGTACTTCCAAATGCCAGGTGTCCGAGTGGACTTAGAAAGGAGAGTCCAAGTGACCACTAATGCTTCACGGTTCAGTTGATGTTTTCCTCACTGTGGTCCATAAATAGATGTTTCTGGAACTCTAAGGGGTCATGTTTAGTAAGACAAGAACATAAGACTGGAGTTTCAAGGCAAGTTCCAGACCAAAAATGTACAAATACATGCAAGTCTTTATGGTGCCTAAAACTATGTTTACCTTGGAAATGAGAAGGCAAGTCTAACAAATGAGTGTGCACCACGCTCATTTAGGATCTGGCAAAGAGTCCCCACAGCAGACTGGGGACTGCTGGCAAAGACAAAGAGGGGCCACAGGCAAAGAGAAAGATCATACACTTCGTTTAATATGCTATTTTATAGGCCAAACAGAAAATGTTTCCAAAAGGAGGGAGTCATAAAGTTTGTGAAGAATGAAGGTTACAAAGGTCAGAGAATTGTAGCTTTGGCAACATGCTGATTGATGATGTCCTGGGCAGGGAAGGGAAGTCCGACTCATGTAAATTCTAGAGAGAGAAGAGCTGGGGATGAGTGAGAATGGAGACTATTTGTAATAAAATTTTAAAGAATTTTTCTTTTGTGATAAAGAGCAGAGAAATGGAGTTGGGAATGGAAAAAGAACTCAAAGGACAGCTTTGAAAATTAGCTTAAGTATTCGTTAGGATCGGGAAGGTCATTGCATGTGGATTTGTTGATAAAATAACCTACTAAGGAAGGGGACATGAGATAAGAAAAGAAAATTGCTGGGATGAATCACAGGACGAGGCAATGAAGAATCTATTCCAGAACATAAATAAAGGTCTGGACACTAAATGCAGCCTATAGACACTGAAGGTTGGAGATGCTTTATTAACTAAATTTCCCCAAGACAGGAAGCACTATTCAACACTGATTTTTAAAGGATTTTGTACTTAAATCCTTCCAAAATTTATTATGTACTATATCATCTAACTTATTTTTGCTCTTTAATGATTTAAAGCAGTGGTTCTCAACCTTGCTAATGCTGCGACCCTTTAACACAGTTCCTCATGTTGTGGTGACCCCCAACCATAAAATTATTTTCAGCATCGCCCACACCCTGTGCCACTCACAGAGGAGAAAAGTTCCCTTCATGCAGCTCCAAGACCACAAGCAACGAAAATGATTTTATGGTTGGGGGTCACCACAACATGAGGAACTGTATTAAAGGGTCGTGACATTGGGAAGGTTGACAACCACTGATTTAAAAGTCTCTGATGTGAACACAGCATATCCTATATGAGTAGAGTGAAGGACTATTTTTTTCTCTCAATTTATCCTTGTAATAATTTTAGCCTTTCGTTTATCCTCTAGGAACGAGAGATTTTTGCTCTGTAGGAAAGGCATTGATCAGGGTGGTCACGCATAGAATGATGTAGAAATTCAAACAGGGAAGTTTTAATGTAAAGAATTACTAGCTACTTACAGGGGATTAAACAGCAAGGATTACAAAGGAAAGCAGACTAAATAATGCCCCAGGACTGAGAAAATAGCCGAGTGTAAGGCAGACGTGCAAGCAGCTCCTCGCTCCCTCCTGGGCTGCCCCTGAGCTCATCTGAGCTGGCAGGTGGAGCCTTCTGCGGGACGGCAGGTGGGTCTGGAAAGACAGGGGCAACCTTATGCCCACCTACGAGCAGGCTGAGATGGGCAAGCGGACAGAAACCACACATTGTGGGGTGGGAGGACACCTAGACCGTGTGCTAGGACAGGCAAGGTCAGAGATGAGCATGGGAGGCGCCCCTGGGACAGTGGAAGCAACGCCCAGTAAGTGGGGAGATTGGCGGGAAGCCTCTAACTTGAGCAGCATCGCCCCACCCCGCTCAGTACCTGCCAATCACAGCGGAGACACGTCCCCTTCTGCAGCTCCAAGACCACAAGCCGGACAGCAAAGAGATGAGTTGGAGCTGGAAGGTGGTCAGGCACCTGACAGCTGGTGTGGGCAACGTTTTATGGATTTTTATTTTACTCCTCCATTACTGAGCCTTTTGTTAATATCCTGTGTGTGCGGCAGAGAGTATCAGACTGATCTTGAACTTTTTATGTCAAATAAATGTTTTTGAAATTTGTTATAATTTTTTTTGTTATAATATTTCTAAGCAAAGAGAAGAAACCAAATGGCAATGTCACAGATCCAACAGATAACTGAAATTGCTGCGTATCATGTCAAGCCATCTTTAATTATTTAAGAAAAAAGATTTTAATAACAAGAACACTGTACCAGATTTCTCTTGAAAAGAAATATGTATAATGATTTAATTGTGTGGAAATTTGCTAAACTTAATCACCTTTGTTGTGTAAACAAATAATACAGAATACTCCTTTAGGAAGAGAACATATAATTTGCTACTATTGCATCAAGAACAAATTATTCTGATAATAAAGAGACCACACAGACTTTTATATTTCATACCAGACCATCTTCTCTCATAATTCTATAATAATCAAGCATGTCCTTAGTATATTTAGTTAGAATTTCTGGAGAAGTTTCCTGAGTCACTATAGGCATTATGTAACATATCAATATTTATTTTTTAACTAACGTTCAGAGAATATGCTTTTCTATGAAGACATAAGTGGAGACTCCAGTCTAAAAGTAATCCATTTTGCTGTATTGGGAGAGGAAGAGTTAATAGGCCTGAAATCTTTTCCATCTTTTTTACTTGATTGCATAGTAGAAAATAAGGAAAAGGAACCTCATCCACTCACCTCACAAGCATATAATGACAGACACAATAGCAAACACATGAATGCCATTTTCCAGCAGGAAAGTACTTATGTATGGACTACTTTTAGCAAGATGTATGAAAGAAAATATGTTGGTCAATCTAAGGTCACTTATGTAAACAATCCTAAAATTTATGGATTTATAGGGAATGGTTTTCCCGTACCCTTCAGAGTGAAAGAGGGAGAGGATTAAAGATCAAAATTGGTTTCTTTTTTAATAGTGACTCTATTTATCACTTAGAGATATTATACATCAAATGTGACTAAGAGCCTATCTCATAGTGAATATGTAATGTTTGACAAGTAATTAATTGATTGGGAAAAGGTGGTGATGATTGGTTGATATTATTTTATTAAATGCCATTAAATTTTTTTTTAAGTATTTGGAAACACTTGCATTACTTCTGAAATCCACTGTAGTCCTCAAAACATAGCACCCAGGGTCTCAGTTTAATTTGGCACTCTATAATAGCAAATTATGAATCATCAAGATGCATGATGAATTGTGAAGTAACTTATGTGCAAGTACAAAAATAAAACAATGCTGATATGATTCAAATATTTCTGGTATGATACAAATTGTTTTTAATATATGTTGTTGATTATGTTTTTGGCCTTGAATTTCATCCTGGTATTGCAGTATTCTGCCCAATATTCCTTTCAGTATCTCTTCTGGAAAATCTGAATCTCTCTGGAGCTCTCTCTGGAGCTCTCAGATGTAAAGGACCTAGCTTTACCTCAGGAGTATTGACCATACTGGTCAAGCAAGGTAGATTTTTATTCAATGTAATGAATGATTCTTGGTTGTTTGCTTTGTTCTTGGTACCTTTAACTGTGCAAAAGCTTTTTAGCTAGATCAAATCCCAGTTATTTATTTTTTATGTTGCTGCAACTACTAGGGGGTCTTCCACATAAAGTTTTTTCCAGCCAACATCTTTAAGCATTTCCCCACACCCTCTTCTGGAATTTCTTTATTGTTTCGTGTCTTAAATTTAAATATTTTTATCCAATGCTCCATTTTTCCGCCTCTTTGAATGCTTGGGATAGGTCAAAAGTCTTGTCTTCTTTATCTGAGATTCTTTCTTCACACTGATGAACTCTACTTCTGAGATACTTCTACTGTATTTTGAATCTTCTCAAACACCTTTTTCAATTTCTTAAGCTCTGCTATGTCTTTCCTCATCATATCTATATCCTTGAAGACTTTGTCTTTGAATTTATTTATTTCTTGAATTGTTTTTTGCTTCTGTTTCCATCTTTTCCTCCATTCTAATTGTCTTATTTGCCATCCATATTCTCAATTCTATTTCTGACATTTCAGCAATTTCTCTGTGGATGAGATTCTCTGATGTATTTTCCTTGACCTCCCGGGGAGTTATTGATTTGCTCTGATTTTTCACATTGCCAGAGTTCTTCAGCTGATTCCGCTTCATGGGTATTTTCAGCTTCTTCCTCTTTTTCTCTTTATTAATATGTTAATTATACTTTTTTGGTTGACTTGATAGGTGGTCCCTGATGAGTCCACTCTTCACTGTTGCAGTGCCCCCCTTGCACTAACAAAAGCAGAGAAGTGGTGAATTTGCAGCCCCAGACAGTGTATCCAGGAGGGACAAGAATCAGTAGACAGTCCTGGCTCAGAGTTCCAGTCAAAGTCACCCTGCCAGAGCTGGCTCTGCCCACAAAATCAAGCTCATGAGGTGCCCAGCTGACAGCACTGGCCCAGAGTTCAGGAGACATGCTTATGTGCTAGGCACCATCCAGCCAATTGAGCTCTGAGGGCTGCAGCTTCTGTAGATAATGTAGGCCCAGAGTTCAGACAAAGTCATTCAGGCACCACGCACTGCCTGCCCAGTCAAGCTCAGGGAAGGGGTTGCCACCCACCGGGGGGGTGGGGCACAGGTCTAAAGTTCAGATAAGAGTTGCTCAGACACTGGGCACAGCCCTCCCAGTTGAGCTCAGAAAGCCTCCACCCAGTGGAGAGTGTTCATCCAAAGTTCAGTCCAAAGTCACTTAAACCTTGACCTTGCCCACCCAGTTGAACTCAGAGAGCCCTGTTTGGTGGAGGCCCAAGGCCCAAAGTTCATTCCAATGTCACTTAAACCTTAGCCCCACCCACCCAATTGAGCTCAGACAATTGAGCTCCAAAGTTCAGTCCAAAGTCTTTTAAACCCTGGTCCTGCCCACCCAATCGAGCTCAGATGGCCTTCCTGGCAGAAGCCAGAGGTGCAAAGTTCAGTCCAAAGTCACTTAGACACCTGCCTGCCCATCCAATCAAGCTCAGAGGGCTGTACCTGGCAGAGCGGTTAGGACCAGAGTTCAGTCACAAGTCAAAGTCGTTTAAGCACTGGCCCTGCCCACCCAGTGGAGCTCAGAAGTTGTCCTGAAGGGCAGAAAACAGAGCTGCCCGAGAATTCCTGAGGAGCTGCAGATGTGTAGTTCACCGTCTCCCCACCAAAGTTTGGACTGCTACTGTTCTCACGCTGCCCTCAGTGGCCAGCAGACTTCCCGAGGTTCTCGGTGAGCTCAAACACTCTGGACTCTACAGGAGGCAAACCTTCCAGCAATAGGGTAGGGGAAGGGCTATCTGGGTGCTCAGGATTGCAGAAAAACATATTTGGTCTTTTGTGTCAGACAGAATGGGCATCTCAGTGGTGGGACCTCAATAACGACGGACTGGGAACTCAGTGACGGCTCTCCCGTGGGATAAGGTGAGGAAACGTTCCAACCCTGTTCCCTGCCTGACTGGTCACCCACCTTCCTCTGTGAGCTGGGCTTGCACCTGCTGTTTTTCCTCCACTTTCTTCTTTCTGGTGTTTGATTCAGCCTGGGCTATGTGTACCTCACACAGAGCTCTCGGAGCAGAGCTCCTCAGAGTTGGCTTCCACCCACGCCAGTCCAAGGTCTCTCCCTCTGGGCATGAGCCTCTCGTCAGCCATCTTCCCACAATTCAAATATAGCACTTTTAGAAAGAAGTATGGGAATTCCGTAAGAACTCAAATTAGACCTCGCATTTGATCCTGCAATCCCATTATTAGGCATTTACCCAGAAGAAAAAAAAGATTTTATAAGTACATTTGCACCAGAGTGTTTATCGTAGTTCAATTTATAATTGCCAAAATGAGGAAACAACCTAAATGTCCACCAGCCAAAGAGAGGATTTACAAGCCGTGGTATATGTACACCATGGAATACTATTCAGCTATTAAAAAAGATGGAGACTGTGTCTCGGTGCCTATAGCTCAGCAGCTAGGGTGCCAGCCACATGCACTGGGGCTGGCGGGTTCAAACTCAGCCCAGGCCTGCCAAACAACAATGACAAGTACAACAAAAACAACAACATCAACAGTAAAAATAGCTACTTGGGAGGCTGAGGCAAGAGAATTGCCCAAGAATTTGAGGTTGCTGTGAGCTGTGATGCCATAGCACTCTATCAAGGGTGACATAGTGAGACTCTGTCTCGGAAAAATAAAAAAAAAGATGGAGGGTGGTGCCTGTGGCTCAAGGAGTAGGGTGCTGGCCCCATATACTGGAGATGGTAGGTTCAAACTCAGCCCTAGCCAAAAACTGCAAAAAAAAAAAAAAAAAAAAAAAAAAAAAATGGAGACTTTACATCTTTTGCATTAACCTGGATGGAGTTGGGAATACATTCTTCTCAGTAAAGCATCCCAAGAATGGAGAAGCAAGAATCCAATGTACTTTATTCTAAAATGAACTCAGTGGAGGGTCTAATACAAGGTGGGGTAAGGGAATGAGGAATTGGGGACAGGGAAGATGGAGGAAGATGGGGGCTCATGGTGAATGGCACAACTCTTGGGGCAGGACCCAATTACAAGAGGGACTTTACTTAACAAATGCAATCTGTATAGCCTAATTCTTTGTACCCTCAATGAATCCCAAACAGTAAAAGAAAAAAAAAAAAAGAAAAGAAAGTTCAGAAAATTTTAGGGGTGATAAATACATACATTTGTCAAAATTTATCAAGCACTACCCTTTATAGTGTAGCTTGTGATAATTCAATTATAAATCAATTTTTTAAAATGTGAATGGAAGTAAGTTTGAGTGTTAGAGAAAATACAACATAGTTACAAGTAAATTTATTTTTGGTTCAAAAGAAAGATAATATATGCATATGTATATATTATGTTATATTATATTATAATTCAGAAAAGAATTGAGGAAGTGGCTCAGTGCCTGTAGCTCAAACGGCTAAGGCGCCAGCCAGATACACTAGTGCTGGCAGGTTCGAATCCAGCCCAGGCCTGTCAAACAACAAGAACTACAACCAAAAATTAGCCGGGCATTGTGGCAGGTGCCTGTAGTCCCAGCTACTTGAGAGGCTGAGGCAAGAGAATCGCTTAAGCCCAAGAGTGGAGGTTGCTGTGAGCTGTGACACCACAGCACTCTACCCAGGGCGACAGTTTGAGGCTCTGTTTAACAAAAAAAAAAAAAAAAAGAAAGAAAGAAAGAAAAAAGAATTGAGGGAATGAATAGTGGAGGAGATTTGTGAGGCAGTATTTTCATACAATTAATTTGGTCTAATATCAATAAATACTATTACATTTTTACATGGAAGTCAAATTTCTAATTTACCTCTGAATATAGACAGATACTAAAGACAAAAATATCATTGGATGCCCATAATTCATACTGTTTAAAACCAAATTCATATTACAATGTATATTTGAAAATCTATAGTGATATCATTAGTTATTCTTCTGAGACTACATTACTATAAAGAAAAGTACTCTGTTTATAAAAATTAAAACATTAAAAATGTTATTTTTATTAAAAAGTAAACTATCTATAAATATTGGAGACTTTAGACATAAAATGTTGATTAGAGGACAAATAGACTCAGTATAACCCATGGGCCAAAACTTACTTGTTACTTATTTTTGTAAATAAAAATATATTAGAACTTGGCCACATCCACTAGTCTATGGCTGCAATGGCAAAGCTGTTACAGGGAGCTTGCGGCTGATGAAACCTGAAACTATTACTTGGCTCTTTACAGAAGTTTACTGATCTTTACCAGAGTGGAACATACTTCAAGGGTAGATTGGGAATTATTAGAGGGCAGGGTACATCATGTTTGAAAAGCAATAAAAATCTGTGGTTGCCACATCTAGAACTAGGGGAAGGGCATGGCTATGCAAGGTGAGAGTATCAGGGATTTTTAGGGGGAGTGATGAGACTGTTCGTCATTTTCATCCTAATCGAAACCCCAAAATAAGGTTTGCCTATTCCAAAGAAGTTACAGAGGTTTTAAAACTCTATTAATGATATTAATGAAAATAAAGTAAAAGTCATGTTTGGAACATTAGCTCCCAAGAGCCATCTTACATTTGAGACAGTTCCTTTTTCACATAATTTTGGCATAATGCTATTATTCATTATATTTTTATATAGAACCAGCAACATACAGAAGAATAAAGATTTCACTTCATTAGCATATATGCTAATTTAATCAAAAATTTAGCAACTAATGAAAGAAGACTAACAATGCTTTCCAAACTAATTGATATATTTTTTTTCTGGTGATACTTAATATACATCAATCTTAGTTCAGTACCAACTATAGCAGGCATGTTTGTGTGTATAATAAAAATCTTTATTAAAAATTAAACTTACAAAGATTTTCCTTTATGACAAAAATTTGAACTCCCTTTTATTCTAAGGAATAAAAAGATGGGCATTATAGTTACCATGACTATATGTAACCCATTTTTACTTTTTCTAATAACATTTCACCTTTGACTCTTCAGTTCAACAAATTACAACAATTTAATTAGAAAAAGAAAAAAGTTTCTATTATTAGCCATGGTCCAACATAGGTGAACATAGGTATTTTTTTCATCCATTTCCTAGTCTAATTAGAGAGCTTGTAAACATTTCACAGGTCAGGGATAACCAAGCTTCTTCCAAATCCTACTGAGGCTGCTGTGTAGATACTTCAGTTATTTCTAGGATATAGGCTACATTGTGTTCCCTCAAAATTCAGAGGTGGAAGTCTCAAAATGTGACTGTATTTAAGACAGTGTCCTTAAAGAGGTGATTAAGTTAAAATGAGCTTGTCAGGGTGGGCCACCCATCTGGTCTGACTGGTGTCCTAGTAAGAAGAGGAGGTTAGAGCACAGACATCCCAGGGAAACGACCACGTGGGGACACAGAGGGGGACGCAGAGAGGAAACAGCTGTCCACAAGCCCAGGGGAGAAGCCTCAGAAGAACCCACCCCCACTAACACTTTGATCATGGTCTTCCAGCTTCCAGAACCAGGAAAATACTTTTTTGTTGTATATACTTTTTTCTATTGTAAAATTTTGTTACAGTAGCCCCAGGAAACACAACCAGTCTAATTCTGTATAAATAGACATGGATTTATCCACCTAAGTATTTCAACTCTCCAGTGTTAAACATGTCCATAATAATCCTACAGCATTTGAATATTAACTTTTTGTTTATCTATCGAAGATGGACAAATCGAGGCTAAATCACAAGAGAACTATTCTTTTGTCTTTATGCTTATGGATCATGGCCACTGCCCCAAGAGCACTGGGTCTTGGTCAAAGTGTCCGAGTCCAGGAGGCTTAATATATGACTAGCACACGGCCTCCTGTCATCACTGGTCAAAGGAGACACATTAAAACGTGCACATCTTTCAATCCATCATGCTGGATTGTCAGGAAAATGGCAATATCTTAGACTTTTATAATGCCTTCCATGAAGTGCATTCTTTTAGGTTACTATGAGAATAGTAATAACTCTCAGAGCTACAGGCTTATCCTATTTCCATTTTATCAACACACATCACACTTGCTGTTGCTTATTTACCAAGATGCTCCAGCGTCAGAATTCTCTCCTCCCGACCTCACAGCCGTCCAGACGTGTGACTGCCAACAGACAGGCCTGGCTTTGAGGCATCAGGCGAGTCTCTTCTAAGATGAACATTTCAACAACTGACTCACTGATTCTGCCTCTACCCCAACTCTGTCTTCTATGACGCGGCATCTGCTCCTCCACCTGTTGGACAGGAATTGATTTGATCCCTATTTCGCCATCTGTTGGGAGAGACATAGATAGAAACATGTAATACAAGATGACGATTGTTGTATCACAAAGATGTGGGCAGGGTACGAGGAAGAGAGAAGGTAAAGTTGAAGTCTTTTTGAGGTTCACAGACCGGGCAGCCCTTGGGTTTCGTCTTAGGGAATGGTGAATGAATAGGTGTCCCAAAAGCTGACAAGCTGAAACGGACATTAGGGAATAAAGTGCTTCAAATATAATACAGAGATTCAATTCACTCCCTGACTCATTTAGACTCATGTCTACTGACCCCTTGTCCAGATATTCATTAAGTAAGAAACTGTAAAGTTGAAACATGTGAAAAATACATGAATATACATTTCTATCCTTAGTGAAATATATATCTCACAATAGAGGGGTGAACAGGAAACAGCACTGCGACAGCTTCAGTGGCTGTTACATCTGTTTGGATGAATTTCTTTTAGGCGAATTGAGGAAGAATAATTAATGAATCCTGAGGAAATAGCACATCTTCACATGAGGATAAACATGGGTAGAGAATATTATCCCCAGGTTCAAATTACTAGTTGTATTTACAATTAGGATATATGGTTAATATAAGCAAAATTTTGTGAAAAAATGGAGCCACCTGGGGCATCCCCTGTGGCTCAAAGGAGTAGGGCGCCGGCCCCATATGCTGGAGGTGGCAGGTTCAAACCCAGCCCCGGCCAAAAACTACAAAAAAAAAAAAAAAAAAAAAGAAAGAAAGAAAGAAAGAAAAAGGAAAACTGGAGCCACCCATTTAGAAGGCTCAAATGTAAGTGCACATCTATTTTTGTTAGAGAATACCTAGCTGTTTGTTGGATAGCGGTTCCTTTCATGAGCTCTGACATTCTTGGGAGCCTTCGAACATGTGTCTTCTGGTGGCATAATGAGAAATAGCAACACGGAGGGGTTGTGGCTGGTTCATGTGAGCCATCCAGTTCTGCTCACATTTCATTCTCCAGAAAATAGTCACACGGCTACATCTACCTCTCAGGAAGAAGAGGAGATGCAGAAATGTGGTGTAGTTGGTCCAGAGAGAAAAAGAAACGGATTTTCCTGAACCGCTAGCTGTTCCAGCTACAACAAATTTAAGACTTTAAAATTTGCCTCATGGAGGGTGTTATTGCGGGGGTAGAGATTAGGAAAAAAGAATATTTGGTGTAATGGTAGGTGCAAAAGCATGGAGTGAGGAGAAAACAATCCAAAACAACAATTTTCTTAATTACCATGCAGCAGTTGACGGGGCAAGCTGTGCGACAATTCAGTCACCAAGAATTAGAACTGCGGATAAGTACGGTGATATAGGTTATGCATTTCAGATTAATGCCTAGAGTAAAGAATAATTAAGCAACACATTGTAGGCTAATGAATTATTGTTGGTCTAAGTAAAAATGCCATGAACAAAGTTTTATTTTATAACCAATTACAGGGAATACTTGCCATCATTTTACCAAGCAAAAGCCCTGACCCAGACCTTTCTATGCCTACTCTCTGGGCTTTTGTGCATTTGTGGGTGAGAATAGAGGTGACGTCCCTCCCAAAAGTCACATTACCAGGTAGTGGCAGATGTAGATCCTTGAGTTCTGAGCATTTTTCCTTCTAGGATATTAGAAGTTGCAGAGAAATAGGCTTTCCAGAACCCACAAAAGCTAGAGGCTGAGATGCACACTGGTCTGATATTTGCCCATAAGATTTGGCATAGCTGTCTCAGCACCTGTGGCTCAAGCAGCTAAGGAGCCAGCCACATACACCTGAGCTGGCAGGTTCAAATCCAGCCCAGGCCCACCAAACGACAGTTATGGCTGCAACCAAAAAAGTAGCCCGGCATGGTGGCGGGCGCCTGTAGTCCCAGCTACTTGGAAGGCGGAGGCAGGAGACTCGCTTGAGCCCAGGAGTTGGAGGTTGCTGTGAGCTGTGATGCCATGGCACTCTATCCAGGGCAACAGTTCAAGGCTCTGTCTCCAAAAAAAAAAAAAAAGAAAAAAGATTTGGCATAGCTAGTGCTGAGTTCTGCTCAACAATCAGGGGTGTCTGATATTTATATGTTTTTCTTTAAAAAGATGCAGAGGCTGTTAGCAGGAATTCTTCCAGAAAAGTAATGAAAACCTCATGAATGAAAAGCATTGATGGACAAATAGGTTTTCCACATCTGGGGATGCTCCACATAGATAATGTCACCGGCAGTTGCAGCTCTGCCTGGATTGTGGGGGACCCAACCACAGCCAGGTGCTGTCATCTGCCACAGATCTATCTGACCACGTGCAGTGCTCCAACAAAAATTTGATTTCTTGGTCAATTATGTAAGATATGTGTGTTTGCTGTGATAGTATATGTTAAATGAACTAAGATTGGCATGTACACACATACAGAGATGTTTCAGAATGTAACTCTCTGTATCTATATTAACCTACCTATGAGTCCATACTGATTGTCTACAGCCTGGAGGGTACCTTGTCTCAGTGACTTTCTGTAACCACCCACCAAACAGAAAGAAATTCGATTCTCAGAATCCACTGTTCCTGTACCTCACTCTTAAATTCTATGGGGCACCCCCAAGGTCACCACATATAGAAAAAATTCATAAACGCATACTATATATTTCATTTTTTATAATTTTATATTTATATATCAACATATAAAAATATTTTATGATAATTTGTGAAATTGTGTGAATACTTTGTAAATAAAGGTACATTTAGAGACAATTTTCTATTTTCCCTATATATATATATATATGGATGGTGACATTTGGGACACTCTGTAGATTACATATAAAATAATTTTAGAATTATTAATCTCCACTGTTATTAAAACGGCGAAATGAAAACACAGTAAACAGGTATGAAGGAAACGAGTCGTCTATGACACTTCTGACTGTTTCCCTCACTCGGCAGAGCTCACGGAAGCTCGTCTCGTTATGGATGGGGAGCTCGTCAGGTTCATTAGCGTTCCATTGTGTGATGTCCTGTTTATTTATTTTTTTCACTCATTGAAGGGCATCTCAGATGTTTCCAGTTTCAAGCAGTCCTATATAAAATAGGCATGGCTACGTGCTAGTTTTTGTGTGGACACAAGTTACGAATTACTTCAGCAAATAGGTCAAAACTCAATGGCTACATCCCACGGTGAGAACATGTTCAGCTTTGTAAGAAACACAAACTGTCTTCCAAAGCCAAGATTTACCACTTTGGATTCCTACCGGCAGCACCTGAGAGAGCTCCTCTTGCTTCATAACCTTCTCAGCAAGGAGTGTTCTCAAGAATTTTAATTTTAAAAATGTTAATGGTTGTATCATAATATCTTGCTTTTGTACTAATTTGCATTTCCCTTATGACAAATAATGTTGAGTTTCTTTCCATGCCTATTCTCTACCTTGGTATCTTCTTCAATAAGGTGACTCTTTAGTACATTTGACGATTTTTTAATTGAGTTCGTTATCCGATTGTTGAAGTTTAATTGTCTTGTGCATATTTTAGATACAAGCCTTATCAGAAATGTGTTGTTTTGACAATATTTCAGTATTTCTCCCAGTTGTGTCTGTCCTGTGTCTTGATGGTGTCATTTGCAAAGCAGAAGTTTTAATTTTAATACATTCAAACCCATCCATTTCTCTCTTTCATGGATTGTCCTTTTACGGTTTTATCTAAAAACCCATCATCCAATCCAAGAAGTCTTATATTTTCTCCTACGTTTCCTTCTAGAAGTTTTAGAACTCTGCATTTTGTGTGTAAGTCTGTGACAGTTTTTAGGTTAATTTTTTGAAAGGTTTAAATTTCGGTATAGGTTTATATCTATATATTCAGCATCCTTTGTTGAAAAGACTGTCTTATGTTCATTGAATTGCCCTTGTGTTTTTATTTTATTTTTTTACAAAGATTGCTTCACTATACTTGGTGAGTCTATTTTTGGATCGCCTTTTGTGCTACATCGATCTCTGCACATCCATTCTTTCACCAAGACCATGCTGTCTTGATTAATGTAGCTTCATAGTAAGTCCTGAAATTTAGGAGTGCCAGTCCTCCCACTTAGTTATTCTTTAGGATTATATTGTTATTCTACAATTTTGCCTTTCTGTATAAACTTTAGTATCAATACTATGCAGGAATTTTGATTGGGACTGCATTGAACCTGTATATTAACTTGGGAAAAATTAACATCTGAACACAGTGAATCTTTTAGTTCATGACCATGGAACATCTCTCAGTTTTTTTTAAAAATATTATTTGATTTCTTTCATTTGTGTCTCATATCACTTCCTTTTAAAAATTAAAATCTTTAAATAGTCAAGTTGTACGTGCTCCTTCACATGCTTTCTTAAAATACACGAATATCCCTATTCAGGATAGTATTGAAATGATCTGGTTAGTGTTGGGTGCCTTCATCACAAATCCTCAAATGCCATCCTATTATTTGTTTATTGCAAATTTTCTAACTGTGTTAGCTTAGTTCCTTTTGAAAGCAGAGTCAGGTCAGAGATTAACATACTAAATCTTCATCAAGAGGTGTGCAAATTTAGCGAAGTGGGAATAATGGGAACAGCATAGTGAGGCAAAAAAAGGTGCCGATGGCTTCTGGTTTCATCAGGTAAGTGCATACCATGGAATATTACTGCAGCCTTAAAGAATGATGTAGACTTTACCTCTTTTGTGTTTACATGGATGGAGCTGGAACACATTCTTCTTAGCAAAGTATCTCAAGAATGGAAGAAAAAGTATCCAATGTACTCAGCC
>CAUYRH010120616.1:0-12848 GCA_963574655.1 Perodicticus potto | reverse complement strand
TGTTACATATACCTGGTAGCTTGTAGAATTTTCTCTTTCATTTTGACTTTGGCCAAGTTAATTACAATGTGTCTAGGAGATACTTTTTTTTTTTTTTTTTTGAGACAGAGCCTCAAGCTGTCACCCTGGGTAGAGTGCTGTGGCATCACAGCTCACAGCAACCTCCAATTCCTGGGCTCAAGCAAGTCTCTTGCCTCCGCCTCCCAAGTAGCTGGGACTACAGGCACCCGCCACAAGGCCCGGCCATTTTTTGGTTGCAGCCATCATTGTTGTTTGGCGGGCCCAGGCTGGATTCGAACCCGCCAGCTCAGGTGTACGTGGTTGGTGCCTTATCCTGTTTAGCCACAGGCGCCGAGCCCAAAATTTTTTTGAATTTGATGAAAAGCATTACCATATAGATGCAATGAACTCAAAGGCCCTCAAGTGGGATGAATGCAAAGCTATATCATGGCCAAACTGCTGAAACCCAAAGACAGAAAATCTTGAAAATAGCTAGTCACCGGGTAAAGAGCACCAACAACAGGATACACAGCTGACTTCTCACCAGATGCAGTGGAGACCAGCAGGCACTGTCTGCAGAGGGACACCTCTAGCCCTTCACAAACCACAGTTAACGACACTCTGTCCATGAGGCCAGTATTACCCCAACATCTAAAGCTAGGCAAAGACACTGTGTTAGAAAAGAAAACCATAGACCAGAGGTTCTCAACCTGGGAGTCGCGACCCTCAGGACTGTATAAAAGGGCCGCAGCATTAGGAAGGTTGACAACCACTGCTATAGACCAATATTCTTCCTAAACATAGACACAAAATCCTTAATAAAATATTAGCTAAATTCAGCATAAACATGAAAAGGAATTTATCCAAGAATGGAAAATTGATCTAACATTCAAAAACCAGTTAATGGACTACTTTATACTATGTCAACAGAAAAGAGCACAAACACTGTAAAATAACTTAAAGAGCTTTATTCTGAGCTGAAAATGTGCAACCAGGGCCTGGAGAGAAACGCCCAAGAAGCCTTGAGCAAGGGATCTTGCTGTAGGTGGTTGGGTCACAGTTTGTTTTCTACATGTCATGGAGACAGGAATTATAGGTAAAGTCAGAAATCAATGCACAGAAGGCACACATGGGTTTGCATCTCAAAGTGGGGCTCACAAGTTATAAGGGGGTTAAAGATTCTTGAATTTGTGGTTGGTTAAAGAAATGGAGCTTTATCTAAAGGCTTGGATTGTTTTCAGTTAAGATAAGGGAGTCTGCTAATCAGAGACAAGCCATCAGCATTTACCAGACACATACCCAGCCAGACTGACGTGACCTGTTAAGTAAACTGATGACCTGCACATGTGGTTCAAGCTTTGTTTTGCATGGCTACAGAGGACCTCACTAAGGGAAGGGGACATGAGGAGGTGTGTCTGATCACCCTTCTAATGGCAGAATTTCAGCTTTAGGGTACTTCTGGGGTTCCTTTGGCCAAGAGGGGGTCCATTCAGTCATTTGGGAGGCTTAAGGTTTTATTTTAGTTCACAATTAATAGAATAAAGGACAAAGAACTCCTGGTCATTTTAGTAGACACGGAATAAGCCTCTGACAGAATCCAAAACCTATTTATGATTTTTTTAAAATTCCAACCAACTAGGACTAGAAGGAAACTTTCTAACCCTGATAAAACAGCATCAACAAAAAACTATACCAAACATCATTTTTAATGGTTAAAGACCAACAGCCCTCTCCTTAAGGTTGGGAAGAGGAAAAGAAGGATGTTCACTCTCAGTACTTCTATCCAACACCATACTGGAGGTTGCAGCTGGTACAATAATGAATAAAGAGAGCATCTTAGAGCATAAAAAGTAAAACTGCCTTTATTTGTGGATGATGTGATCTTATATATCTAAAGAATCCAAAAACAGGCCGGATGCAGTGGTTCATGCCTGTAATCCTAGCACTCTGGCACCAAGGTGGGTGGATTGCCTGAGCTCAGGAGTTTGAGACCAGCCTGAGCCAGAGTGAGACCCTGTGTTTAAAAATTAGCCAGGCAGTGTGGCTGGCACCTGTAGACCCAGCTACTTGGGAGGCTGAGGCATGAGGATCTCTTGAGCCCAAGAGTTTGAGGTTGCTATGAGCTATAATGCCATGGCACTACCATGGGAGACAAAGTGAAACTATCTCAATAAATAAATAAATAAATAAATACATAATCCATCTTGGCACCGTAGCACAGTGGTTACGGCACCAGCCACATACGCTGAGGCTGGCAGTTTCAAACCCGGCCCACAGCCAGGAAAACAATAATGACAACTGCAGCAAAAAAAAATAGCCAAGCCTTGTGGCAGGCACCTGTAGTCCCAGCTACTTGGGAGGCTGAGGCAAGAGAATTGCTTAAGCCCAAGAGTTTGAGGTTGCTGTGGGCATGATGCCACAGCACTCTACCAAGGGTCACATAGTTAGACTGTCTCAAAAGAAAAAAAAAATCCAACATAACTAATAAATGAGCTTAGAGGCTTGGCGCCTGTAGCACTGTGCTTACAGTGCCAGCCACATACACCAAGGATGGTGGGTTAGAACCCAGCCCAGGCCAAGTAAACAACTGCAACAAAAAAATAGCCAGGTGTTGTGATGGGTGCCTATAGTCCCAGCTTCTTGGGAGGCTGAGGCAAGAGAATGGTTTAAACCCAAGAGTTAGAGGTTGCTGTGAGCTGCAACACTATGGCACTCTACCTAGGGTCATATAGTGAGACTCTGTCTCAAAAAAAAATAAAAAATAAAAAATAAGTGAGTTCAGGGCAGCGCCTGTGGCTCAGTGAGTAGGGCGCCGGCCCCATATGCCAGAGGTGGTGGGTTCAAACCCAGCCCGGCCAAAAACTGCGGAAAAAAAAAAAAGAGCAAAAAATAAGTGAGTTTAGAAAGTCAGAATACAAGATTAATATGATAAAATCACATTAATATGATAAAATCAGTTGTGTTCCTCTATACTAACAATTTGAAATGAAATTAGGAAAACAATTTAGTTCACAATAGCATTTGTCTTGGTGTGTTTTCTGTTGCTATAACAGAATACCTGAGCCCAGTAATTAACAAAGAACAGTAGTTTATTTGGCTTCCTGTTCTGGAGCCTGGGAAGTCCAAGGTCATGGTGGCAGCTCCTGCCAAGGACTTTTGGGTGGCATCATAACATGGCTTAAAATCAAAAAGCCAGTAAGCGCTCACAGAATAGGCATGCATGAGGGGCAGCCCTACCTCCTAGCAGCCAGTGCTAAGCATGAATCCCTTGCCTCCACCTGGGACCACATTCCCACCATGTGACCCCCCACGGGACACACTCAAACCATTGCAGCATTGAAAATAGCACAACGCTTAGGAATAAATTTAACAAAAGGACAGAAGACCTGTGCTGTGCAAAAGAAGATCCAAATAAAGAGATATTTCAGACTGGGTGTGGTGGCTCACACCTGTAATCCCACTGCTCTGGGAGGCAGATGGTTCACTTGAGCTCAGGAATTGGAGATCAGCCTGAGCAAGAAGGAGACCCATCTCTACTAAAAATAGAAAAGCTAGTCGGGCACTGCGGCTGCTGCTTATAGTCCTAACTACTCAAGAGGCTGAGGCAAGAGGATCGCTTGAGCCAAGAGTGAGACTCTGTCTCAAAGAAAAAGAAAAGAAAAGAAAAGAAAAAACTTCAAACTTCACATAATGAGAAATTACAAAACTTCAAATTATAAAACTTCTGGGAAAAAAGAGAAAAAAAAAATTTTTTTTTTTTTTGAGACAGAGCTTCAAGCTGTCACCCTGGATAGAGTGCGGTGGCATCACAGCTCACAGCAACCCCAAATTCCTGGGCTCAAGCGAGTCTCCTCCCTCCGCCTCCCAAGTAGCTGGGACTACAGGCGCCCGCCACAACGCCCGGCCATGTTTTGGTTGTAGCCGTCATTGTTGTTTGGCAGGCCCGGGCTAGATTCGAACCCACCAGCTCAGGTGTACGTGGCTGACGCCTTAGCCCGTTGAGCCACAGGCGCTGAGCCAAAAAAGAGAAAATTTTGGGCTAGGTAAACAATTCTTAAATGTAACAAAAGCACAATCCATAAAAGATAATTTTTTTTTTTTTTTTACAGAGTGTTGTTTTGGTAGAGTGCTATGGCATCATAGCTCACAGCAACCTCAAACTCTTGGGCTCAAAGCAATTCTCTTGCCTCAGCTTCCCAAGTAGCTAGGACATCAGGCAGCTACATTTTTTCGAGGCAGGTCTCACTCTTGCTCATGGTGGTCTTGAATTCCTGAGTTTAGGCAATCCACCCAGCTCAGCCTCCCAGAATGCTGGGATTATAGGCGTAAGCCACTGCACCCTTTTCTCTTTCTTCAAAAGAGAAATATTGATATATTGGACTTCATCAAAATTATAGACTTTTACACTTCAAAAGACACCATTGAGAAAGTGAAAATAGGCTCAGTGCCTGTCGCTCAGCAGCTAGGGCACCAGCCACATATGCTGGAGCTGGTGGATTAGAACCCAGCCTGGGCCACCTAAAAAACAATGATAACCGTAAGAAAAAATAGCCAGATGTTGTGGAGACACCTGTAGTCCCAGCTACTTAGGAGGCTGAGGCAAGAGAATTGCTTAAACCTAAGAGTTTGAGGTTGCTGTGAGCTGTGATGCCACAGCACTCTACTGATGGTGACATAGTGAGACTCTGTCTCAAAAAAGCAAAAAAAGTAAAAAGACAAGCTATACCCTGGGAGAGACTGTTTGCAAATCATATATTTATTTAATGAGGACTTGTATCCAGAACTCACATGCAAAAGAATAAAGCTGGACACTTATCTTATACCATACACAAAAATGAACATGAAATGGAGTAACACTTAAGGGTAAGATATGAAACCATGAAACTCTTGAAAGAAAACAGAGGGGAGCAGCTCCTGGACATTGGTCTTAATTACCTTTTTTTTTTTTGAGACAGAGCCTCAAGCTGTCGCCCTGGATAGAGTGCTGTGGCATCACAGCTCACAGCAACCTCCAATTCCTGGGCTCAAGCGAGTCTCTTGCCTCTGCCTCCCAAGTAGCTGAGACTACAGGTGCCCGCCACAACACCCGGCCATTCTTTGGTTGCAGCCGTCAGTGTTGTTTGGCGGCCCCGGCTGGATTCGAACCCACCAGCTCAGGTGTACGTGGCTGGCGCCTCAGCCCGCTGAGCCACAGGTGCCGAGCCTTAATAATTATCTTTCTATATAACACTCCAAGCATGAGCACCAAAGGCAAAAATAAACCTGTGGAATCATATCAAACTAAAGAGATTCTGCATAGCAAAGGAAACGAAATTTGAAAACGCAACCCATGAGGCAAGAGAAACACCTAAGCCCAGGAATTGAAGGTTGCTGTGAGCTGTGACACCACAGCACTCTACTGAGGGCCACAAAGTGAGACTCTGTCTCTACAAAAAAAAAAAAAGTTGGCTCAGCACCTGTGGCTCAAGTGGCTAAGGCGCCAGCCACATACACTTGAGCTGGCGGGTTCGAATCCACCCTGGGCCACTAAACAATGATGGCTGCAACCAAAAAATAGCCAGCGTTGTGGCAGCCGCCTGTAGTCCCAGCTACTTGGGAGGCGGAGGCAGGAGAATCGCTTGAGCCCAGAAGTTGGAGGTTGTTGTGAGCTGTGATGCCACAGCACTCTATCCAAGGTGACAGCTTGAGGCTCTGTCTCAAAAAAAAAAAAAAAAAAAAAAGATATATGAATGACCAACAGATATCTGGAAAAGTGCTTAACCTCCTTAAACATCAGAGAATTGTAAATCAAAATCATGAGCTACCACCTCGCACCTGTTAAGATGCTATTATCAAAAACAGAATAGATAACAAATGTGGGTAAGATGGTGGAGAGAAGGGAACACTTGTGCCCTATTGGTGCAAATATAGATTGGCTGATTGTAAGAAATCAGAAATAGACTATCATACTAGCTAGCATCTGTACCCTTATGTTCACTGAAGTATTATTCACAACAGGCAAGAAGTGTCCATCAATGGAAGAATAAAGAAAGAAAATTTGGTATGTATACACAATGGAAAGTTATTCATCCTTAGAAAGGAAGGAAATTCTGACACATGCCACAACACTGGTTAATCCTGAGGACGTTATGCTAAGTGAAATGAGGTAGACACAAAAGGACAGATATTGCGTGATCTCACACGTGGAATCTGGAAAGGCTGAACTCACAGAAGCAGAGTAGAAGTGCTGTTGCCCAGGGGCGGCTTCTGGGGTGGGAGCAAGAGGAAATGGCGATGTTGTCAAGGGGTAACAACTTCAAGTTATAAGTTAAACAAGTTCTGGGGAATCTAATGCACAGAACAGATGATGATGGGTGTGTTAACTAATTTGCAGTTATCATTAAATCACCACATTGTACACCTTTATGAATCACCATTGTGCAGTTATCATGAAATCACCACTCACCACTATGTACACCTTGACTATACACAGTCTCTGTCAATTAAATGTTTTAAAATAAAGAAATGGACTTGTATATGGAATACATAAAGAACTCTTACAACTCAATAATAAAAAGACAAACAACCCAATTGAAAAAATGTTCATAACATTTGAACAGATATTTCAACAAAGAAGAAAAACACATGGCTATTATAGCAGGAAAGAGTGCTCAGAATCATCATAGCAGGGTGATGTGGATTTGGACCACAGTGGAGTGTCACTACAGTCAGAGCCAGAACAGCGTTATGGCCTGAGTGGTATCCCCCTAAATTCATATGCCAAAGTCCTAACCCCACCATGTGTGACTATGGGGGTATATTGTTTGTTTTTTCAAAGGTAATCAAGTTAAAAGAGAGAGGGTTTTAATTTTATTTTATATTTATTTTTTGAGACAGAGTCTTACTCTGTTGCCCTCAGTAGAGTGCCATGGCGCCACAGTTCACAGCAACTTGGGCTTAAGCAATTCTCTTGCCTCAGCCTCCCAAGTAGCTGGAACTACAGGCATCCATCACAACACCCAGCTATTTTTTAGTTGCAGTTGTTTTAGCTGGCCTGGGCCAGGTTTAAACCCACCTCCTTCGGTGCATGTGGCTGGTGCCATAACCACTGTGCTATGGGTGCTGAGCCGAGAGAGGGTTTTTAAAGAAGTAATTAAGGTGAAATGAGATAATTAGGTTGAGTCCTAATTCAACACGATTGGTGTCCTCATAAGAAGAGATGAGGACACAAACATGTGTAAAGGGAAGACTTTGTGAGGACACAGGGAGAAGGTGGCCCCCAGCAAGTCAGATGCCTTGATCTCAGATTTCTGTTGTTTATTTTTTTCAATCTTTTATTCTCTTTGTGTTTTATTTTATTTTTTTTATTAAATCATAAACACATAGATCACGTATACATTAATGCATTTATAGGATACAATGTGCTGATTTCATATAGAATTAGGAATGCTTACATCACATGAGGTTAATATATACCTCATCCCGTTTACTTAATTATTGTGTTAAGACATTTATACTCTACACTAATAATAGATCAGACATGTACCCAGATTTCTGTTGTTTAAACTACCCCTTCTGTGGCAATTTGTTATGGCAGCCTAGGCTACCAGATGGCAATGGTGAGAAAAGACTGTAACAAAGGTGAGGAAGATGGGGAGAAAGTGAACCTCTCACACATAGCTGGCAGGAATGTAAAATGTTGCTGCCACTTTGGCAAAAACATTTTAGCATTTTTTAAAATTAAATGTAAATGTGGGGCAACACCTGTGGCCCAAAGGAGTAAGGCACCGGCCCCATATGCCGGAGGTGGCGGGTCCAAACCCAGCCCTGGCCAAAAATGGCAAAAAAAAAAAAAAAAATTAAACGTAAACGTACCATCCAGCTGGGCAATTCCGCTCCTCAGCATCTGGCCAAAAGAAATGAAAGCTCACATTCACCAAACACTTGAAGAAGACGGTTCACAGCAACATTATAAATAATAGACAAAACAGCGACAATTCAAATGGACCAGACCGGATACTATCCAGAGAGAACCTGACTCTGAGCACGTGTCCAGGTGAACCGAGGACCCGGTGTCAGGCTTGCAGAGACCGCCAGAGCTCAGCACTCACTGGCTGGGCAAGGCCCCTTCGTGTGGGCCCCCGGACATCAGGCACCCAAGACAGGTAAGGCTGGCCCCTAGGCAGGCGCGGGAGATTCATACGCTGACTCACGAGAAAGGGGTCAGAGCCACTGCGTGAGTCCTAACCCCAGCTGCCCAAAAGGGGTGGCAGTGAGGTGAAGCTGGAGCACCCAAACCAGGAGACCCTGCACCAGGGAGCAGCCAGGCCTCAGCGGGGCTGTCTGCCCCCTGGGCAGTGAGATGGTGTGAGTGTGTGAGACAGCCTGTGCGTGTAAGGGTACATGTGTGTGAGATATGTGAAGCGTGTATGTCACTTGTGCGTGTGAGGCATGCATGTAAGAGGTACGTTAGAGGGTGTGTGTTGGGGTGTCAGTGTGGGGAAGTGTGTCAGGGGTGTGTGGGGATGTCAGAGGGGTGTGTGTCAAGGGTGCGGGTGTGAGGCTGGTGGCCAGGGCAAGGGTCTGGAAGCTGCTTCGACTGCGGAAGCTGGGGGAGGGGCTGGAGGCAGCCGGAGAGCGGCGGCCCCTCCTCCCCCTGCGTCTCCATGGCAACTGCAGCCTCGGTCTCGATGCGCCCCTCCCCCGCCCCCAGGCTGCGAAGCGTCTGGAACCGCATCCTCCGCATCCACATCCGCATCCTAGTCCTCCCGCGGCCGCGTCCTGCAGCAGCTGCCCGTTGGAACCGCCTGTGAGCCGTTTCCACATTTCTGCTTGGCGTGGGGGGGAGGGGCTCAAGTGCGTGCGTGAGTGAAGGTGTGCGGGAAGGGTGTGAGCTGAGTGCGCGGCGCCTGTGCGAGAGCATTGCGGTGGCCCGAGGGCCGGTAAAGCCACAGCTGCCTTCTGCCTCTGGGGTCTCCGGCCCTGATGACAGGAGGAGAGGTGTCCCCAGTCTTCCCAGGACGTCAGGGGGGCCCGGTGGACGAGTAGCAGCCTGGACGTTCAGGAGGGTTCTTGGATTCCGGCGTTGCGCAGACCCGACGTGCTGCTTGGATTCCCTATCTTGGGCAGAACGGAGCTGCAGGGGAGCGGGTGGGTGTGTTGGACATCTGCAGACCCTACCCTGTGAGCTGGCTCTACCCCTGCAGCCCGAGTAGGAGGAGGGCAGGAGTTGCGGGACCCCAGGTCCCCTTTACCTCTCTGCAACCGGAGAGAGGGTTGAGAAGGGGGGCGCCGAAGGGGCGCTGGGCCAGAGCATAGAGGAATCTTCGCACGCATCGCGGTGGGAGGCTTGGGGAGGGAGGCTGCGTGACAGGCAGAAGACAGCCAGGAGGCAGGGAGGGGGCAAGTCTGCGAACCACCTGCCGCAGGCTACGGATGCGAGGCCACAGGTGGCTGGGAGGCGGGAAGCTGGGCGCAGTTTCGCCTGGAGGTTCCTCTTGGCCCGGCAGGGCTGGGGTGGAATCCCAGTTCAGGGGCCCTTGAACTAGGCGTCAAGCTGCGAGGGTTGGCAAGGGGTGGGGGCCGGGAGGCTCTTGGGGCCAGGTGGGGACGCGGCGAACCTCAACTATCCTCAGTTGCGCGCGTGCCCAGTGCTAATGCCCAGCCCTCAGGAGCCCACGACCGCGCGCAAGAGCGCGCGCCTCCCTGCGTGACGCAGCATCCCAGGGTAGGGGGTGTGTGTGCTTACAAGCCAGCCTGTGACGTGACCTCAGGCTGAGCGCCCGAGAACCTGAGCTAAGGTTCTGCAGCCCCCAATCCGTCAGCATCCTGTGTCCCCCAGCCTCAGGAGAGGGGGCGCGCACTGCCACCCCCCGCCAGGAGTGTGTGGCGAGCAGGCAGCAGAGGACCGGCAGAAGACGCGAATGCAGCACGAGGGGGCGGGGAGAGCTCCCTAAGTCCGCGGAGTCTGAGTCTGTCTTGTGTGTGAGCCCAGCCAGCCTTAGGCGGATGCCTGACCTCAAATGAAAGGAGTGTTGGGGGCCGCATACAGTACCCCCGCATTCTGCCTGAGGCACGGGCCTGGATCCTCTGGTCCTCACGGAGACGCAGCTTCAGAGGCCTGTCTCCGTTGCCATAGAAACCCGGAATAACGTCAAATGGCCCTGAGCTCAGCTCTGCTCGGTGGAGTCGGACTTGGTTCCCCGCGGGGAGGAGGCACTCCTGGCGCCGGTAGGGGAACGGCCTGTCTGCTGACCCCAGTACGAGAGACTGGCGGGTGTCCTCGGAGGGACCGGCTCCCTCGCCCTTCCACGCTCGGTTCTGTGGAGAGGCAGGGTTTGCCTTGAGTTCCATGCGGACCCCAACCCCACCTCCTGCTGGCACCTAACCCCCACCCCCACCACCGGCTGTGCCGGGCCTGTGTTCACCACCCTCAAGTTTCAGTTTGGGGCCCTGCTGCCCTTTCTCGTTCTCCACTGGGGCACTTTTCTGTCTGCCCTCCAAGAGCTCCTGTCTCTTCGATTTTCCCGCGCCACCCTTCCTTGGTGACCCGCCTGAAGAGGAGCCTCCCAGCCTGGGGCATGTGGGCGGGAGGGCACATGCGACAGCTTCGGAAGGGCCTGGGGCGCTGAGTCCCAGCCCGGAGTGCGGAGGAAAGAGCGCAGGTGGGTGAGGGATGGGGGGTCCAGGAGGGGCCGCCACCTGCTCCTCCTTTCCCTCTGCATCCCTACCGGGCAACTTCCCTGCCTGGCTCCGCCCACATGCACACTTACCCCACACACTGCCACGCACTCACACTTCCACACACAGACATCTACACAAACACACCTTCTCCACCCTCCCACCCCACCCCCACATACTCACCTTTTTCCACATAGAGATACTACCTACCTGTGTACTCACTTGGCAGCCTCTGGTGAAGACCGCACAATAATGGGTCTCCTCCCATTGGGTGGGGCTGACCACACTGGTGGAACCCCCAGTAGGGCCTAGGGGCTGCAGGACAAGAAATTGATCCCCTAGCTGGTTGGTGGGTACCTGGCCTTCCTAGAGCTGCTGTCACCAGTTGCCACAACTGGGTGGCCTAAAACAATGGAAATGTATTCTTCCATAGTTCATAGTTGTGGAGGCAACAAGTCCAAAGTCATGGTGTTAGCAAGGCCTCCAAAGCCTGCAGGGAGCATTCTTCCACCTTCCTCCAGTTTCGGGTGCATCATTCTGAGGTTTGCCCTGGCATTCTCCTGGACTGCAGTCACTGGCTTAGAGCCCAACCTAATTCAGTGTGATCTCACCTTAATGTGACTGCATTTGCAAAAATCTTATTTCCAAGTAGGATTACATTCATATATATACCAGGAATTAGGATGCACATATCTTGGGAGTCAGGGGACACCATCCAACATACACAGGCCTTTGTGGGTTACAGATACCTTCTTCCAGTCTTGATTTCTGTTTTCATTCATTGAAGGCTATGATTTGATAAACAGACCTTCTCAATTTTAATGTAGTCATTTTACCAATATTTCCTCTTATGATTAGTGCTTCTTTGCCCTACTGAAGAAATCTTTCCCTCCCTGAGATAAGAAAAATCTGCTGTGTTATCTTTGAGATGCTTTATTAGATTTTTGTGTGTGGTGTGAAGTTCACCTTTTTTTTTTTTTTTTTTTGACAGAGCCTCAAGTTGTCACCCTGGATAGAGTGCTGTGGCATCACAGCTCACAGCAACCTCCAATTCCTGGGCTCAAGCGAGTCTCCTGCCACCACCTCCCAAGTGGCTGGGACTACAGGCGCCTGCCACAATGCCCAGCCATTTTTTGGTTGCAGCCATCATTGTTGTTTGGCGGGCCCGGGCTGGATTCGAACCCACCAGTTCAGGTGTACATGGCTGGCGCCACAGGCACTGAGCGACCTTTTTTTTTTTTTTTTTAGAGACAGAGTCTCACTTTATCACCCTTGTAGAGTACTGTGGAGTCACAGCTCACAGCACCTCCACCTCCTGAGCCTAGGTGATTCTCCTGCCTCAGTTTCCCGAGTAGCTGGGACTACAGGTGCCCGCCACAACGTCCAGCTATTTTTTGTTGCAGTTTGGCTGGGGCCAGGTTTGAACCCACCACCCTCAGTATATGGGGCCGGCGCCCTACTCGCTGAGCCACAGGTGCCACCCAAGTTCACATTTTTATGTACACAGCAGTGTGTTGAGAGGCCCTGCAGTGGCACCTCTGTTGCAGCTCAGGGTTGGTGTCTATAGGTGTGTCACTCAGGACTTTGTCTACCACACAGCCATCCCGACACTAAGCTTCACTTCTGTGCAGCCAGGCCAGCACCAAGCAGACAAGACTCCTTGTTCTTGTTTTTTCCTGTGCTTTCTCATCCCTCTGCCTTCCATATAAAATGTCAGTGTTTGTCAAGTTCATGAAAAAAAATCTTTTGGGACTTGGATTAAGATTAATTCGTCCATTAGATAACATTTCTGAGGGAGGAGGCCCATGTTTCAACATGGAGATTTCCAAAATCCATGACATGCCCTGTTCCATTTATTTAGGGGACTTAGTGCTTCTTTGGTCTTATCAATATGGTGCATGGCTTTCCACACTGGAGAGCTGCTTACCTCTTATTACGCTTGTTCCTGAGCATTGATATTTTGATACTACTTAATTTTTCTTTTAAATATATATAGAATAGGCTCGGCGCCTATGGCTCAAGCGGCTAAGGCACCAGCCACGTACACCTGAGCTGGCGGGTTCAAATCCAGCCCAGGCCCACCAAACAAAAATGATGGCTGCAACCAAAAAATGGCCGGGCATTGTGGCAGGCACCTGTAGTCCCAGCTACTTGGGAGGCAGAGGCAGGAGACTCGCTTGAGCCCAGGA
>CAUYRH010120610.1:0-17505 GCA_963574655.1 Perodicticus potto | reverse complement strand
AGCATGCACGCCCCACCCCACCCCCACAGGCTTTAACAAGCACGGCAAAGAAAACCTACATTCCACATATTTAAGGGAATTCCAGAAGGGCATTCTTCATATGCATTTACATTTGCCTCTGTTTCAGTTTTTGAACCATCTCTTGAGAAATCCAAGGTTTCTGTTTTTCTAATGTTTCCATCGTCTTTATTTTCCTGCAAGTTAAGTCTAAGGTCCTCTAATGTGGCTTCACCTTCAGAATTTGACTCAATATCACTTTCATTTAGGCCAGGAGGTAGCAGTCCACTCCACATCTTTTCTTCTATGAGGAAAAAGATTAATTTAGACATGCAGAATAGCTACAGAAATGATTTTAAAACCATTACAAGACACTCCAGGAACCTACTGGTTATACGTAGTAACAAAGGTCTGGTAACAGTCCATCCTAAAGTTTTGTGTTTATTGTAATTTAAAATGGGATGGGAGAAATCCTCCATATTAAAATAATCATAATCTTCCCTGTGTAAAAATAAACAGTTTAAAAGCAATTTAAACAAGGTGCTTACAACACATACCTACAGATAAAAAAAAAAAAGGAACCTGCTTCTCTAATACATGGATAGTTTTATCTAAAAAAATTCAATAAAGCATTCATTGCTCAAGAAATGTTAAGAACCTAATAACATATTTTGTAAGCAAATTAAAAAATTAAATAACATATTTTGTAAGCAAATTAAAAAATTAAATTTCAAGCCATATCAATTAGAGAAAATAAAGATGGACATTTCATCTGTATTTTCATTAATAAGGAAGCTTATTGTCTTAGCAGCAGTAAAATAATTAAAGAAAAATTAAGCTATGTAAGAATTTTGAGAAAGGTATGGTATGTAAAAAGAATGTCCTAGTTTTAAATGTAATACTATAGCAAACAAAACATAATACCAAAACTTTAACAAAAAGTATTGTTATTTTTAAATAACAATACTGTATTTGGGAAACTAATGTTAAAGTTCAAGATAATATTTAGCATTAGCTATTCAGCCCACTGGTAGAGAGAACCATCAACTGCTGTTAAGTTTAATAAAAGTGATTTTAAAAATCAGGATTTGAAAAGTACATTTTCATTGGTCTCCATTGCAGTCTATTTTGGAATACATACTAAGCCAAACCAGTTCCTTCAAAATAATGTCTAAAATAAAGAGTTTGGCTATACCATTCACAATTTACTACCAATCTGAAGGAATAAAGCAGAAGAACAGAAATCTGTTTTACCAAGTTTCCTTCCCATATTGTGATTAGCCTAGTAAAAAATCATTACCACACTGTGAGATACAGGAATCAGGGGACTCTATACTACTGAGTAATAGATTTGTTACCTCTGAAGGACCTCATTCTAAGTCTAAAGAACCAGATCTTACTTTTTGGTTTTTGCTCCAGCCTCATCAGGTGCTGGCTCTCTGAAACAGCCTTACCAAATATTGGCTCTTTAGGAGGAAGGACTCCGGCATCTAACCACTCCAACTGGAATCCTGACTGTGCCACCTGGTATGAGGAAATCATTTAACATCTCTGACCCTCAGTTTTGTTATCTGCAGTGCATGGTTAATTATACTGCTTATAGGGTTATCCTGAGGATTAAATGAGATAAGCCCTTCAACACAGTATTTAGGAAGTCCTAGGGGCTCAATAAATGTTAAGTTCTTTTTGCTATTATTATTTCAGTCGCCAGGTATTGCATTTTTATCATTTCTATTATCAGAGGCAGGGTTCATAGGATAGCTTTGAAGTTTCTAATATTTGTGGTGAGCTCACTTAGCAACTGAAGCAAATCTTTTACTTCCCTGATATCCACAGTCTGCCATGAAATGTCTATAAAAATTTTTAGTATTTGGTTTTCTGAAAGGAGCACTAAAAAGAGAGGCAAATTACCAGGAAGATGATGGAGATTAAACGTCAAGGCTCCTCATTTGCAAAGGTCCTTCCACAGCAATGTACCCAATTTTCTATTCAGAATTTGCATTTCTTTTTTAAAAGAAGAAACCCAAAATTCTATAATCCCTAGGTCCCACAAAACCTGGACTCATCCCTAAACCTCACTTGTGGTTTAAAAGTTGGGATGCAGGTACTCTTAAGATTCTTTGATAGCACAAAAGACATCATGTAAAATATGCCAATTTGAGAAAACAGGTATTATACTATTAATAAAAAGATTTCTACTGTTCTAAGTAGCAAAGGGAGGGGTACAATAATAAGCTCCAACCTGACTTGCGACTGGCATATACCTTCAGACTCATTATCCATTTAAGGACTTCAGGACAGTAACATTTCACATTCAGATTTCTTAATATAAATAGTGATGCTAACTGGGGTCTTCTTTTCCTGCCCACATCATCTTTTACATGCCTACCATGTACCAGATACTCTTCCAGACCCCAGAGACAGAAATACATAAAATGATCAAAAATCCTTAGCCTCATAAACATGGCAAGTTTCTGCCCATCAGCAGCCAAGTATCACTCACCTTGGACCTCAGAAGCGACTACTCATGAAAAGGCACGTGCCTCCCTGATGGGCAGAGGCACCTGTTTCCTGCTGGACCACTGTTTTAGCATCTCTGCATGTTAGAGTCTATGTTCTGAGCACCTAAACATGCTTTTCTCTAGGGAGCAGTCTCTGCTGCCCTGGAGAAGGGATGTCTACTTATTTATTATTTTATTTTTAAATAAACCTTTAAGGAGTTGTGCATTTCTGATGGCTTTGTGGATTTCCTCAAGATTATCTATTTTTAGCTCCTGCTGATATAGAATTAAGAACTGTCCTCAATGTGGCATTTGCCTGGTATGATAATTTATTAAGTGTAACCCAATAAAAAAGAAGAATTAAATTGCTTTTAAAAAGTGGACTCCAACTCCAAATCCATAAAATTCAAATTAACAAAATTAACATATTCAAATTAACATATTTCTGAACTCGGTTCTTAAAAATATTTAAAGTCAGGAGCCATTTCCCAGTGACTGTTAGAAAAACAAAACAAACACGAGGAAGACTCAGGAGACACTGACAGAGATAAACTGCTACCACTCATTGTGGAGCCTATACAACGGAGTTGCCCATGTAAGATGCGGCTCAATCACAAGTCAGCCAATATGTGGAGACTGCTTTGTGAATTTTGCCTTGGGCTAAGGTTTGAAAACACTGTCCTTCTATTCATAGCATATATATGTCATTCAGACAGTTTTCAACTGAGACCATGTTAGGCCTCCTGTTATTGTTTTAGCTGCTTTGAAGAACGATTCTTTTATTTCTTTGAAGTGTCTTTTACTCATGCCTTTCAGAGTGTATTTCTTTGTTTTAAAACACATAATCCCAAATCATCCTTTATGTGTGAAAATGTGGAGTAATCCCAGAGAAATGTAAACTTAAGAGATGTGGGATCCCAGAGAAATAGAAACTTAATTTTTTGGTGTACATTACAGTCAGGTCCTTACAACAGCCAAGGTATTAAATCGTAAGCTTTCATTTTCTAATCTGTAACACAAATAACTTCTTTATTTATTTTAGCCCCATAGAAAACATAAATAATTCAGATCTCTTTTTTTTTTTTCTCTAAGATTTTGAACATCACCTTCTTCATTTTATATTCCTTCTTGGGTCAAGATTTTATATTCCCTCCAAGGGTCAAGATTTATTCAATTCCACAATTATTCTCAAATAACATTCTGGGTGTACAACACAGAACACAGTTCTAGTCCTGGGCTGACACAACTTACTATGAACTGAAATTTTTATGTACAGTCCTAATCTGAATAGCTACATTTTCTTTTGCCCTTGAAAATCAACCAAAGTCATTATTTAGTACATTTAGTCAGTCAGGGTACAGTTCATCAGTTCCTAATCTAAGGTTTTGACAAATTTTATGAAGATGGTAACGGGGGTCTTTAAGCCAATTTCCATATTCAAAAAGCCTAACGTATTTTACTATTCCTCCTAGTAAGACCTGTATCATCATTAAGTGAGGAGATATAAATTCATTGAAGCATTATTCTTCACCACATGCATCAGAGACTCGGGTAGCTATGGACCTGAATTTTGTAAGAAAAACAATGAGTATACGTAGACATGCTCTTTCAAAATACAGCAACTATAGAGATACCAAATTATAATAAAAATGGTTCTAGGTTTTGCAAAGATTGGAAACCATTGATTATGGGAGCAAAACACTGTCTTGAAAGTCAGAAGACAGTTTCTGGCCCTGAGCAATGTGATTAGGGGCATGCCACTGCATTTGTCTAGATCTCCATCCTTAAGTACAAAATGAAGGTTTGATAAGAAGATCTCTGAGATGTCTTGCAGCTCTAAAATGTCTCTTTATGATGATATTAATATTGAAAGGACCCCAAATGCCCAGACCCGCATCACTCAATCTTTCCTGTAACATTCCATTCTCTCCTAGTGAGATACAATCCTGATTAAACCTCAATACCCCAATAGATAAGATTTCTCTCCTCTACCCAACAACCTAGCCAAGATTACTAGTTTTCTGAAAGACTGCATCTGAAAGACACAGAGAAGTGGAAGGAAACTCTAGTTACAGCAGAAAACAGAAGAAACAGAACCAGAAAGGGGAAACAAAGCAGGTCACAGCTACAATGGCATAGAAACAAAGTGGCAAGCTTTGATCTACCATTAATCCTCATAACAATCCTTCCACTGGGAATTACTCTGTATACCCCTTAGGTGAGGCAACCTGCCTAATGCATTGTACTCCACCTTTTCACAAATAGGTACATATGGCTTTAAATGATGAAATTTTAGAGAACAAAGTTGTAAGTGGTAACATATTCTTGAAGATCAGGATTTGAGAGCGGATCTGAAGAATAATTCTAGCCTCTAATTATAGAAATCTGGTTAAGAAGAACTTTTTCTGTATTTGTTTAAGCTATGTAAGATGCTAAATTGCAAACATCAAAAATCATATCCAGAGATTTGAGTAATAGCGTCATATTGTCAGGTAGGCCATGCAGCAGCTTGTAACTAAAACTTCAAAGATGTAATCTAAGGAGTTTAATGGCCAAAACGATTTCTATCTTTAATATTTCGGAATTTAAATTCTATTTTCATCAAATGAAGCTGTCTAATCCTCCCCCATATTTCCTATTCAATTAGGAATTTTCCAAGAAATCTGAACCTTGCCTGATCTAAAACTAACCTTACTTGTATAACAAGGCTTAAATCACCACTTACCAATTGGAAGATCTTGTTAAATAATTACACAATAATCAGCCTGTGATTTAGAATTGGTTATTTAATTAAAATATTTTAAAACACATAAACATTAACGAAAATGTCCCATTCATGTTTATGAAATAAATGTGCTGCCTCTTCTCAAAAGGGTACGGAAAGTACAGGGGAATCACAGGCCTGAGTTCGAATTTAACTGCTTGTCCTGATAAACTATTTAGCAGGATTCTTCATGTATGGATATGTTTTAATTAAGGAAAGTGTTTGTTCAGTGGGGGTCTGGAAAACACTTCCCCAGACCAGCGAGGGTGAGATTTACAATTAACCAGTAACATTTCAAGGCTCCTTTAAGTCGATTCTGCTATGAGACTACTTACAAGGTTCAAGATTGCAGGAGGGTGGCTCTAGAAAGGTACACTTTTTCCTGCTTGGCTGCACCTCTTCCTCGAGTGCCCCACTCGAATCTCCAAAGCGGGCGACTCCCCTCCTGGACACAGAACCCGGCGCCTGCTGACGTTCCCAGTAACTGGAGCTGTTTTCTAGAACACGTCAATTGTAAACATAATCCCCGTTTTCCCGATTCAAAGCCTCCTCAACTCCCTCTTACTCTGGCTGGGGAGGGACGGAGAAACGCTCTCCCACTAACAGGCCCGGGAAGGCGCCGCGACGCCCCTTTCGAAGAAAGCGAGGGCAGCCCCGCCATCCTCCGGCGGGCCTGTGCCACAGGTTTTTCTTACCTGCTCCCGGCGGCTCACATGAGGAGCTGCGAGGCCACCCACGCCACTTCCCTCGGCTGCCCAAACCGGGACCTCACGAACCCGCAACGCAAGAGCGCGAACCGGCCGATAACCAGCCCGCAATAAGCCGCACTCCCCGGGAAGGAAGCGGCGGCCCGGCAGCCATCTTATGACCCCGCCAACATCGTGCTTTCCCATTGGCTCCGGCGTCTCAGCCAATAGGCGGCGGCCGTTGTGGTCCTACAGTCGTCATGGCAACCGGCCCCGCTCGGCTTTCCTTTTCTAGTCACCTCAAGGAAGCGGTCAGTTTCTTTCTTCTCCTGCCCTCCCCCGCCCCCAATTATACAGCTTTTCCCTTTCTCCCCTGCGTTTTAAGGCTTTGTTCTTCCTCCATCCCGTGCCGTACACCCGTGCATCTGCGTGAGGAACGTACTGACGTAGACACTGAACTGAGTCGGTGCCGGGAGGGAGAACGGCGGCCAGCGCTCTCTAGGTCCCTCTGCGAATGTTTTCATTCATTTATCCCTCCCCCTCACCCTTTCTTTCTTTCTCTCTCCCGCCCTCCTTCCCTTTCTCCTTCCTTCCTTTCTTTCTTTCTTCTTTCCTTCTCTTCTTTCTTCCTTCTTCGCCCTCCCAACATGGTTATGGAGGGCCCACTGGGTCCAGCGCCTGCTCTCGCGGTTGATGGAGCCCAGAACGCTTCAGTGACCAGCTGTGTGGTCTTGGCCAAAAGTTGACCCACCCCGTTTTTGGGTGGAAGGCGCTGTGTTACATCCTGAGGAGGAGGTTGGAGAGCGGGAGGAAAAAAAACAAAGAGCAAAGCACTCCGAAGAAAAGAAAATCAGGGAATGTGATAAGGATGAGAGGAGGGCTGTTTTAGAAATGCTTGCATTTTCCCAAATAGTGTTCTGTGATAAAATGAAGGGTACTTGTCAGTTTTCTAGTGTTTTAATGGTTGCATAAGATAATACAGAACCCTCCCCCCAGCAAAGTTTCACGTAACTGTTTTCAGTTACCTGCGTTCAACCATAGGTTGACCAAAAATATTAAATGGAAAATTCCAGAAATAAACAAGCCATAGGTTTTCAATTGTGCACTTGGGTAGCATGATGAAATCTTGAGGGGTGCAGATTATCCCTTTATCCAATATACCCACGCTATATATGCTACCAGCCCATTAATCACTTAGCTGCCATCACAGTTACAGATTGTAAAAATAAAGCATATATAGGATTTGGTGCTATTCGAGGTTTCAAGCATCTATTGAGAGTCTTGGAATGTATTCCCAGGAGATAGAGGGGACTACCATATACTTAAACCCTTTAACACATTACCTGGCTCACAGTAATTTTCAGTTTTAACTATTTGTTTTTGTTGATATCAGTGATGCCTTTCTTTGAAACAAGCTAATAGTACGTAAAAATTTTGCGTCGCACTCAATAATACATCTCTATTTAGCATAAACAGATGTTTAAGCCTTTTACTTAACTATCCACTGCCCCACCCTACCTCCCACATCTTCCAGAAGATGTGTCAAGTTCATAGAGTGGTTTTCTGTAATCCCAGAATCATAGTTATACCTGAATCAACAAACTTGGGTTGCTGAGGTCCCTTCTCACGTTCACGAAGCAAGGCTGAATAATTTAAGGATTTTTATAAAACTCTTCCTGGTCAAATATATTTAGCTTCTCAAGGTTTTCCTTGAATCCAATGCTTTAAAAAATTAAGCAGTTAAAGGATGTGAAGAAAGGATGTATATGAAAATGCTGTTGTAACTGTTTGCATTAGGCCTCTTAATTGTTGACTAGTCTGCCCAGGCTGCTGTAGCAAAATACTGCACACTGACTAGCTTAGACAACAGAAATTTATTTCTCAAAATTCTAGAAGCTGAAAAGTCCAAATTCGGTTTCATTTTGATCTCTCTCCTCTTGCCTCATAGGCAGCACCCTTTCCCTTTGTGCTCCCTTGACCTCTGTGTGCACAGGTTGGGGGTGCTCTCTGGTGTCTCTTCTGTCTTCCTAAAAGGACACTAATCCTATTGATCATGGTTCTATCCTTGTGAATTTATTTAACCTCAATTACCTTAGAAGCCCCATTTCCAAATACAGAAACACTGTGGTTTAAGTCTTCAACATGAATTTTGGGGAAACACCAACATTCGGTTCACAACAATTGATGATGGGGAAAGAGAAAGTGGAAGGGGAAGAACTGAGGCTTGGGGTCAGAAGGCAACAATTTTGGCATTTTTAAGAAATATCTGGATTATTTCTGCATGTATTCCATCAAAGAATGCTTATTATGCAGTGCACATGAATATATAAAATATAACTATTCCAAAGACTAACAAACACAAGATCTCATTTACAAGATTTTCGAAAGGCCCTAATACAAAAATATGTAGTATTTTAAAATTTAGTTTCTCAACGTTAATTTGAGAATTCTAAAATATCTGATTGTTTACCCTGACGTTATTGGATTCCTATAATAAACATAAATAACACCTCAGACTTTCTTCTGGTTCTGATTGTGAGACTTTCAGTTTCTGAATATTATTGTTTAGCCAGTTTTCTAGGGAAATGTCAGTCCTTTGATTTATTTTAATCAATAAATTTACCTTCCCTTCAGCAAATTCCTGTCCTGGAAACCTGCCAAGCTATGCATTTTGTGAATGAAATACTTCTATTAGTGAGACTTCTATGAAACACAGAATTGTTGAATACCTTTTACTAAATCACAGTGAAATACCTGATGCAGCTAGTGAATTGTGCTTGAGTTGGGTTGCATCTGGCACTAATTTCAAGCGTGTAAGTTTCATTTACATTCTCAACTATATCTTTAAAAACACAAAGTAGTTTTTCTTTGCCAAGAAATATTACAGTTTATGAATAGTTTTTCCTTATGTTTAATAATTTTTTAGTGTGGAGATTATCAGTCACACCCATGATATAAAAGACTAATTGTGAAGTTCTTTACAGTGGCTGCTAAATCTCTGATTGATGAAGAATTTCTCCAGATATAATGAAATGCCTTAAATATTTCTTAGTTGGTAAAAGTGAATACAACTTTGTTAACATATAATAAATGTACTTCTTGCTGAAACTGAGAAAGAAAATAATTAATTTCCTCCTGTACAAAATGTCTCTTTTTTGACATTGAAGAAAAAAAGTGGTCTTAAGCATTGAAGAAAAAAAGTGGTCTAGTGGCTTAAGCGAAAGAATTGAAAACAGAAATCTGAATTTCAGGATTGTGTTGATATCCTTCATGATTAAGGAATGACAATTTCCCTATCTGGATTTATTTTTTAATTTTGAAAACTGAAGCATCTATACACAGTGTTACTCTTCCAAGAATATGTCGAACGACTAGCACTGTAATGTCAACTACAGCTGACATTTGAGGAAACACACTTTCTATTATATAGGATGTTTTCAAAGAAAACACTTTTTTATTGGTCATGTCTGAAACTTTTAATTCTTCCGGTCCAACAGACTGTACTTCGGGAGAGAGGCAGAACAGGAGAGGGAGGCTTATTGAGCATTTCTGTGTACTAAGAATGTTGTGTCTAATGTCTTGTGCAATCTTATGAGGTAGCTATTATTGTCTCCACTTTATAGATAAGGAAATTTAAGACTTGAAGAGTTTAGGAAACTTGCCCAATACTACACAGATAGTAACACGCAGACCCAGGATGAAGAAGTTTCACCAGACTCATTCTCCCCACTGTCACGTACTCTTCACCACTGTCCCATCCTGCCTCTTTTAAGAGGAGGTTCCTGATGAATCTCAGCACCATGTTATCAATAAAGTATAGACATCATTACTGCCCAGTAAAATTCTATACCCACTGAGAGCTCATGAAAAGAGAGGCTTCAGGAGCATGACCTAGTGAGTGTGACCATATCCGCCATCAAAGGCATCCTATTCAGTCATTCTTGGTTTACTGCCTAGAAGTCGATCTTAATCTTCCTTTTCCAAATACTTTCATTTCTCAAAGCACCTCACTGTCTGATTAATCTTTCTAAATGAAGGAACATTTAGGCATCATATTAAATAGTAATATTTAGTTATAGTAAATATTTGGTTCCTTCTCTTACATGTAAAAACTAAAGGCCCATAAATGCTGGTCGACTATCTGATTAATCTGTCGATACCTTTGTGGTCCCTACTAGTTCCCAATGCTCAGCACTGTGCTAAGTGTTGAAATTCACAAGAAGTACCATAAGTGAACTGGTCTGTCAAAAAGTTCATAGTCTGAGACATGTAATATGGTTATAAATGATATATATTTTATACAGTAAATACCAAAATTGTGAGTTTCATGATGTAAATACAAAACTGTGGAAGACCTAAGAACAGAAAAGATGGAATTTAGCATATATGATTTCTTTTGCCTGAAATGCCTTTCTCAGATCAAATAGAACCTAGGTCCTGAGTTAAACCTTCCCTGACTCTTGATGTTCACACCTTTCTTCTCTATGTCTTCATAATAGTTGGTACCTAGCACAGCTGGGGTTGTAACAGATTGAAATATGATTAGCTGTCATGGATCATCTCCTCTAATGGGTTGCGAGCTCTTCCATGATAGTGCTTGTCAGGTAGTAGATGTTTAGTAGATGCTTGTGGAGAGGGAGGATGGATGGATGGATGAAGGAAGAAGTGCAATGTCAGTGCATGGAATGAAGAGGAATATGGCAAAGGTGGCTTAGGAACATCATACGAACAAACACAGAGTGACTAGAATGCTGTGATTTAGAGAAGACAGAAGAAAACAGCTTGGGCTACACTATGGAGCCTCCCCTAAGGCAAACTGACAAGTTGTAACTTGATACAGTCAGAAGAGAGAAGGATAGGATCCCAGTCAGGAGAGTGACATATTGAAGCAGGTGCTCTAGGAAGACTAATGCCATAGTCTTATGAATATGAAAGATGGATTTGGAGGTAGTTAAATCAACATGAAAGGCACCTAGTGAGAAGGCTATTATGGAAAAAATGATTAGCATCTGGTCAAAGCAATGGGAGAGTAAGAGGCAATTCTGAGCATCAAGTCTAATATTTCTCCCTTCATTCGTTCATTCCCTCCCTTTCTTGCTTTCATGGCTTTACTCTTATTATTGTTCCCTACATTTTGTGTTCAGCTTTATAATTCAACCCAGCCCTTATGGATACTTCTTTTACTAAAACTCTCATAAGACATCTTTAAATCTGACTTTCAAACACCCCTTACAAACAACCAGTTACACATCACCTCTTACTTTCTTTCCACCTTCAGCACCACATCTTCAGTTTATTCTAAACAACCACAAAGCTGTTCCAGGTGAGTGGTGATCATGTAGGTGGCTTCTTTGTGGTCCTCTTAGGGTTTGATCAAACACATGTTCCTCTTGGTATAGAGAAAACCTAAAAAGTTCTGCCTCTCCTTTGATTCTTAAAGTTCAAGATACGGAAATTCCACATCAGCTAATCTCTTCCATATAAATATAAGTACAGCAGGTATAGGTACGTATCTAGAAACCTCTTTTTCCAGTTTTAGTTCAGTAATTTCAGTGTCTTGCTCTCCATCCTCTTTTCTGTAACCCACAAAACACTGCAACCCACCACACTAATCATAACTTGCAAGCACAAGGTGACAATATGCTTGTGGAGAAAATAAAGCTATAGGTTAAAGTGTAAAACCTAATTAAAGCATCTCACCTTGAACATAGCCAGAAGAACCCTTGCAAATCTTTTCCAATGTTTCTGCCATTCAAAGTAAGAACCAATCATTTCTTATTCAGTGTTGTTATTTTGTTTGGGTTGTATTGCGATGTAGCATCTTCTATGCCCTGGGAATCTAATGACCACTCAGAACATTGCCTCTAATGAGAAAAATATTCTGATGTCATTATTTAAAAATAAATGCTTGAAACCATGTATTTGCAAATTGTTGACATCTTGAACGTTCTGCCTCACATAATCTTCCCCTTCCTATGTTCCATCTTTGAAATTTATTCAAATTGTTTTGTATCTTTAAACTTTGAGTAAGTTTACACCCATTTAATTTCAGTTAAGAAAAGCTCGCTACATTCTGTGGTCTTGAATTACAGACATTTTTCAGCCTACCCAACCACATCCGATACTGAGTCACGCAGACCTTGACTTCTTGCCCTCTGAGTTCCAAGCCTTGGCCCACCCTAGAGCAAGGTCTTCCTTCTTTCCAATCTCACTTCCAGGTCCTTTCTAGAATGCCCTTCTGATTTACACCTTATGCTTGTTACGTATACCTCCTTGTGTTATTTTTAATGGTCACTCTAGGGATTACCATATCCTCAACTTTTCACGGGCTAACATACATTGGAAATCTCATGCTTAAATGTGTGGGTTTTTCTTTATATATGTATTTTAAAGTAATAAAAAGGGAAAAATACTATTTTTCCATATATTTTCTATTTCCAGTGCTGTTCATCCCATCCTATAAATCTGAGTTTACCTCTGTGTCATTTACCTTCATTCTAAAGAATTTTCTTTGGCATATCTTACAGTATACATTTGTTGGTGACAAAGTTTCTTAACTTTCTTTTACCTTTACCTTCAGAGGTATAATTTACATATAATTTACATGCAATATAAATTCACCCCTTATAAATATGTATACTAGGATATTTGACAAATCATATAGTCCTGTCGACATGACCATAGTCAATACACAGGTTATTGCTTATCAATACACTTGAATTCCTACACACTTCTTTGTAGTCAGCTACTTCTCCCACCTCTGGCCCCTGTAAACCACTGGAAATGTTCTCTGTTCTCATAGTTTTGCCATTTCCAGAAGAGAGTCATACAAATGAAATCAAATAGTATGTAGTCTTTTGAGTCCAGCCTAGTTCACATAGTTTCAAGCATGAGGGGATCATTCATGTTATTGCACATATCAGCAGTTTGTTCCATTTTTTTGCTAATATATTCCATGGTGTACCTCTAATGTAGTTTACTTACTACTTGAAGAACATTTGGATTATTTTCAGTTTCATAATTTTAGGAACTACGAGTTATGAATAAAAATGCTAAAAACACCCACAAGCAGGGTTTTGAGGGGAGGGAAACTTTTGATTTCTCTTGGGTAAACACCCAGGCAAGGGATTACTGGGTTGTATGCTAAGTTTATGTTTAACTATGCAAGAAACTGCCAAACTGTTTTTCAAAGGAGCCGTATGTACCACTGTGTATTCCCATCAGCAATGAATGAGAATTACTGTTCTCCACATTCTTTGTATGGGCATTAAAAAAAATGGCTATTCAAATGAGTATGTAGTGGTATCATTGTGTTATCTGTTTTAATTTCTCTAATGACGTAGGAAGGCTTTGCCTGTCTTTGGACTGTGTCAAAGAGCAAAAGTTTTCAAATTATTGTGATTAAATTTATCAATTTTTAATGGTTTGTGCTTTTTGTGTTACATCTGAGAAATCCTTGCTTTGTTCAAGGTTACAAAGATTATTTTCTCTGTTTTATTCTAGACAGTTTTGTAGTTTTAAACTTTAGGTTTATGAACATTTTGCATTGATTACATACAAAGTTTAATCAAAGGGTTTTTTTAGCACCTAGATATCCAGTTGTTCCAGCATGACTTGTTGAAATTCCTCATCCATTGAATTGCTTTTTCGCACCTTTGTTAAAAATCAAACTGACTGTATATGTGTAGATTTATTGTCTGGGCCCTCAATTCTATTCCATTGGTCTGCGTGTAAATCCTTTCTCCAATACTACACTCTTTTTAAATTACAGTAGCTTTACAAGGACTTTTTTTTTTTTTTTTTTTTTTTTGCAGTTTTTTAGGTGTTGTTTAGCTGGAATGGGCAAGGTTCGAACCCACCACCTTCAGTGTATGTGGCTGGTGCTGTAACCACTGTGCTACGGGTGCCGAGCCACAAGGACTTTTGAGATTGAGTTATGTGAGCCTTCCAACCACGTTCTTTGTTTCAAAATCGCTTTGACTCTTACAGTATTCATACAAATTTTAGAATTAGTTTGTGGATTTCTATGAAAAATACTGCTGAGATTTTGATTGGGAATGCATTAAATCTATAGATCAATTTGGAAAAATTGATATCAAAACATTAGTAAGTCTTCTAATCCATGAGAAGTTTACCTCTTGATTTATTTAGGTCTTTCTAAATTTCTCATATAAAAACTTTGTGTTTCCAACAGGTAAATTGTGCACATTTTCTTTAGATTTGTGAACTGTGAACATAAGTATTTAATAGTTTTTATACCATACTGTAAATTGTTACTGCAGACTGTATTGGAACTATATTTACTTTCAATCCTGACAGTTCATTGCTATTATATAGAAATAATTTTAAAATTTTGATCACACATTTTGTTGTCTCTAAACGTCAGTTAGATTAAGTTAGTTGCTATCATTATTCGGGTTCTTTATTTCCTTACTGATTTTCTGTCAACTTGTTCAACCGATTACTAAGAGAGGACTGTTGTATTTTCCAACCATTATAATGGACATGACTATTTCCTTTAAGTTATGTGTTTTGCTTCTGGTATCTGTAGCTATGTTTTTAGGTGTGTTATCCATTCAAGGGCTTTATGACTTCTTTGTCATAATGTAATAGCCATCTTTATCCATGGCAATAGTCCTTGTTCTAAAGTCTATTTTGTTTGATATCAGTATAGACACTCTAGCTTTTTGTAAAAATTAGTTTTTGTGTGATATATCTTTTTATTATTTTCTTCTTAACATATCTACGCATTTACATTTGAAGTGTATTTTTTATAGACAATTCATACTTGGATCTTCCATTTTTATCCTATCAATCTCTTTTAATTGTTGTGGGTGGAGCATTTATATTTAACATACTTATTGCCATAGTTAGATTTAAATGTACTACCTTTCTAGATATTTTCTATTTGTTCCTTTTCATCTTTGCTTCTTTGTCTTTCTCAGGTTAACCAATACTCCTATCTCATCGCTTCCTGAAGGAGATTGTTATTCCTTGGATTTCTGGATGCTGGTTTGCTCTGTGAACTTAGAGTCTTGTGTGTTCAGGAAAAGTTGTAAGTTTGTTATTTATACAGCACTTCTTTATTTTTAGGGCAGGATCAATGAATGGTCTTTGCAGCTTTCTACATCCTAGGTAGAAGTGGAAGTCATCTTCATTCCTGAAGGATATTTTTCTAGATAAAGAATTCTAGGTTGATGATTTGTTTTTCTTGTATTATTTTAAAGCTGTTATTCCACTATTGTCTAGCCCCTGTTCTTTCTGATGTGATGTTAGATGTGGTGTCCTTCAAAACATTGCTCCCCAAGAGGGAGGGAAATGAGTCATTTTTCTCTGGCTGCTTACAAGATTATCTCTTTATCTTTGGTTTTTAATTGTTTGACTACAATGTTTTTATATGTGCTTTTTATGTTTTATACATTTTGCTACCAGTTCACTGAACTCAAACTATAAAATTTATGTCTTTGGCTATATATGGGAAAATTTTGGCCATTATTTCATTAAATATTTTCTCTAATTCATTCTCTCATTACTTTACTCCAATTTTAGATTTTTTTGTGTATTTACAGGATTCTGAGGCTGTGATCATTTCTAAAAATATTTTTCCGCTGTTCTTCAGAGTATACCATTTCTATTGGTCTGTCTGCAAGCCCTCTGATTTTTCTATCTTACTCATTCTGTGGTTAAGCCATCTAGTGAATTTTTATTTTATACATTTTTTATGTTTTAGAATTTCTGTTTAGTTCCTTTTTATAGATTATATATCTCAACTGAGGTTTCCTATCTTTTCCCTATTGTATTTTTCTTTAAGCCCTTTCGGATAATTATTTTAAAATTCCTATCTTTTGATTCCAACTTTGGAAACATCTCAGAATTAGTCTCCTTTGATTTTCTTTTCTCTTGAACCTGGGTCACGTTTCCCTATATTTTTAAATAACAAGTAATTTTGAATTTTATCCTAGAAATTATGAAGGCTATGTTGTTGACTCTCTGGAGTGCATTGTATTTCTCCCAAGAACATTATTTTTTTTAAAAGCAGGCAGGTAATTTGGCTAAGCCCAAAGTGCAAGCTCTATCTCCCTGGCAATAAGTGGCAGATCAAATATAAGTTCAGTTACTTTAGCCCTAACTGGGCTCCTTGAAGTCTGCCCTTCATTTGCATATTTCAAGGGTCATTCAAAGATTAGGGTAGTTTCTATGTAGAATTTAGGCTCACTTTGTGTCTCTCTTCTTTCCAATGTTCCCCTTCACTTTCTCGCAGCTGTTACTGATCTAAACTCTTTCCCATGTAAGACCAGATTTCTATTCAAGTTCTAACCTTCCCACACAATTCTGGTTATGGCCTGCTCTCAGGATAAAAACTGGAAAACAGGCTGAACACAGTGGCTTATGCCTTAATCCTAGCACTTTGAGGGGCGAAGGCAGAAATATCACTTGAGGCCAGGAGACTGAGACAAGCCTGGCAACATAACAAGACCTCTGTCTCAACAAAAATTTAAAAAATTACCTGGGCAAGGTGGCTCACACCTGTAGGGCTACCTACTTGGGAAGCTGCAGAGGAAGGAGCTATGATCATACCACTGCACTCCAGGCTGGGCAACACGTGACACCTATGAGAACCTATCTCTAAAAATATTAAAAATATTAATAAAGAAATTTTTAAGCTGGAAAACAATGGTAAATGCACTCCTTGTCTTCCTTGCTTCCAAGTATCTAACCTCTCCAGTATGTACCTGTTTATATTTCTTCTCCTTAAGGACCGAAATTTCTTGGGTTCAGCACCACCTTGACAGTTGCATCATTTATCTACAGTACTAGACACTGGGAACTTGGTAAATATTTAAATGATAAATAATGAATAAACTTGGAATAAATTTTCTTCACCTATACAAAATGTATCCTTATTGGGAAAAGTTAATCTATACAAGAATACCTAAATCATAATTGCTATTTTTAAAAAATATTCCATTAGAAGTAAGAGAATAAACTCAAATTTCCTAAAAAACACAGAACTCCACTTTCTTCTCTTTAAAATGAAATTTTAATTCAGTTTATTTAACTGATTTAATATCTATTAGATGCAAAGCACTGTGGAAAACACTGAATGTTTTTGGATGAAAGGGAAAGATGATTAAATAAGGCAGATAAGACATGGTGCCTGCCATCTAGGGATCCAAAATCTAGTTGGGGAGACAGGGAGATATAAATAACACTAATACAAAGCAGAAAATGTTAAGTACTGTGTTGATGTTAGAACAAAGTGTCATGATTACGGTAAGTAGAAAGCAATGAAATCAGACTGGGATTCCAGAAGGATTTCTTGGTTAAGACAGGATATATAGGCTCGGCGCCTGTGGCTCAACGGGCTAAGGCACCAGCCACGTATATCTGAGCTGGTGGGTTCGAGTCCAGCCTGGGCCCGCCAAACAATAATGACGGCTGCAACCAAAAAATGGCCAGGCGTTGTGGCGGGCGCCTGTAGTCCCAGCTACTTGGGAGGCAGAGGCAGGAGACTTGCTCAAGCCCAGGAGTTTGAGGTTGCTGTGAGCTGTGATGC
>CAUYRH010120603.1:0-27314 GCA_963574655.1 Perodicticus potto | reverse complement strand
TCTTTAGAGAAGATTCTATTCATCTCTATTCCCCATTGATGTATGGGATTGTTGGTTTTTTTCTTGTACATTTTTTTTAATTTCCAATATTTTATCAGGCAATTTTTCAAACATACAGTACAGTTGAAAGAATTATACAGTGAACACCCATCAAATACATTTCATAACTTTTTTCTTCTTCTTTTCATGTAAGAAATTTGTTCCTAGGGAGGCCACAAGTTTTGTGCCCCTCATCACAAAGACCCCAGATTCCTATTGGATGTGTTATAAACAGGGCAGCCATTCTTCAGCCACCTGCTCTGAGTACACCCATCTCCTCTAGCTTTTATTTCCACTTAGCTCCATTGCCAAACTGCTTGTCCCCATTTATTCTTCAGCTCCCTGCCATCAGAATTTTCTCCCCTATAGTTGATTAAAATGTTCCTAAAATCACTAATGATCCACACATTACCAGAGTCATATTATTCCATCTTTATCTTATTCGACCTCATAAGGGCAGCTGTCGCTAATGGACAGCTCACATTCTCACTGAAGAATCTGGAGACACCTCTGAGAATACAGCGTTAACTCCACAGACAGAGGCTACGGCTGTAGCAGTCTCACACAACAGACTTTTGGAAAAACATGACCCGAAACATCAGCAACATTCATACGATCAGAGAGTGATTCCAGGAGCTGGGGTAGACTCTGGTAATAAATTAGTGGTGGATAGCTATGTTCCAGGGGAAATGCACACACACACAGGGCTACAGGCCTGAGACAGCACAAAGGCATCCCCCAGTGTTGCCCCAGAGAGTCAACCAGCCAGGTGGAAGTTTAAAGGAGACCTTCCCTTTATCACTATTGTTTGAACCTGAGAAGGAAAATGAGTTCAGGAATTACTCACGCAGCTGAAAAGAGAAGATTTTAGTAAAAGAAGCCAGATACCAAAGCATACATTCTGTATAGAAATGAAGAAGAATGATTGCACTAATGTACGCAGCTGTGATTTAATAAAAAAAAATAATAAAAAAATTTAAAAAATAAGAAATGAAGAAGAGGCAAATTAATCTATCATGAAAATAGGTCAGAACAGCTTGAGTTGTACAACTGGAAGGGGGTGTGAGGGGTCCTTCCTTTAGGGCGCTGAAAACATTTAATATCTTGAAGGAGGCAGAATGTTATACAGGTATGTGCATATACAAAAATTAACCAATCTGTACGCTTAAGATTTGTGTATTTTACTGCATGTATATTATACCTCAATTACTAAATGTAATATAAACATATACACTTTCTAAAATGAAAAATAAGAATCTCTGAATTAGAAGCAACATCCCAAACCCGAGAACATGTTTCGTCCAATGAAACTAGTGTATTAAGTATTCAAATCGCGTGGCTGAGGCTCAGCACTCTGATACCAGGCTAAACAAACCAGCTTTGTGACTCCAGTTTGAGTCCTCTGGGGGCTTCCTCCCCTTCCTACCACTGTGCTCACACCCAGGCATTTGAACCTTGCATGCTTTCTTTGTGGGTTAATAAAGAGGCATTCTGGCCTGGAGATTTCAATGTCCAAAAATCCACTTAATGCTTATTAGTAGTCTTGGCCGTCAATGATTCAGACACCTTCAGAGTGCTAACAAAATTTGCTCCTTTTCTGAGTGTACCAGGCTTACCAGGTGAGGGCTTTCAGCAGTCAGCTGACTCCGCTGTTCTCTGACGAGGCTTGTCTTTGGCCATACTCTTCCAAGAAAGAGCGACTGACGGAGGTGGGTGGAGGGGTGTGCAGGATGCATCCCGGCTTCACTCCCCTCTCCTCCACACCTGCCCTCTGCCATGGCTCTGCCATGAGGGTTCATCATTTCATCTGGTTGCAGCTGTTTCTGGTACCTCTCCTTGCCACCTGCCTCACCTCCTTTTCCTCTCCCATGCAGAGACCACACCTGCCTTGACCTTCCCAGTGGTCTCCAGTACTCCCATGGTCAGGCTCAAACCACTACCCTTGGTTGAGGTGACAGTTTTACTTAATCCACTCCCCCCCACCTCTGCCTTTCATCCACCCCACCTCCTGCAGTGGGACATGACATGATCGACACCCAGATGGCACAGTCCTTCACGGCTTGGACCTATCCTGTATGCTCCAGCAGGTTTGGTGTCCTGCCTCCTGCCACTGCGCACCTGTAGTGTCCCACCCACCCTCAGATATTGTAACAACTGCACAAGCCCCTGGATACTTCCAAAAACTCCTCGCTGCCTCTTTTCCAACTGGCTACCTGCTCCCGCTCCTTCATACCTCAAATATTAGGCTCAAACACATGGAATTGTCATCTTTTAAGGTCAAGAACATCGGATATGGCTGTTTAAAATGCTTCAACCGAGGACTACTCTCCTGCAAGCCTCACTGATGATGCTCGCAGCACCCTGTGAGTGTCTTAATTGAAGTTCTGACCACACGTGTCCTTACAGCTGGTTTACTTGTCACTCCTTCCTCCTGCCGCTTAGCTCAGCCCTAATTATGTAGGAGCAAGTGGCCAAGTCGCAAATCACTTTGTATCTCTAGCATCTGGCACAGTGCCTGATACGTAATAGGTACTGAACCTGTGTTTGATGAATCAACAAACAGGATGTCGGGCATACTTTCCCCGATGACTCAGTGTTGCTATTCCTGGCCACAGAGGCACCTTCGGGCACGAGAGCCACTTGCTGCTTTTTGGCTCTACATCAGCTGACCCACTGCTGCCCTGCCAGATTTATGTGTCTGGACTTTGCATCGTGCCATCAGGGTGCCCACCTCCAGGGACCCTTTGTTTCCTTTAGAATCTGAGGCAGACCTAGAGTGCTGGACTGAGGCCCTCTGTGAACTGGGGTGCATGCCTGCTGTGACAGCAACCCCATTGGTTCAGGGCTCTTTCATCCCATTTCTGGATTCTTGCTAGATTTCACACGTTTCAAGTCTCCTCTCTGGTTAGTGAACTGGCAGTTTCTAAAAACCCTCTGCTTAAAGGTGACTCAGGAGGACTTCAAAGTCGAGACTGTCCCTACGCTCAGATGACTGTCCCTGCGACCACGGTGGTGACAGGATGATGGACTAAGTGATTTCTTAAGGTATGTTCTAAATGCTTATTGTGTCCCTGTAGTCAGAAAGTATATTGGCACACTTTTTTATTTTTTTGAAAAAAGTTTTATCAATAAACACTAGTCTATCGATCTCAGATATAAGATCTCTTTTTTTAAAAAGTTTTTGGTTTGGATAACTATAGACAGAAAAAAATATATGTGTATCTACTTCAAATAGAATCTAGTCCAGGACCCTAAGGGACAGAGACAGAGGGAGCAGACAGACATAAGTGAGTGGGGAATATAATTTTTTAGAAAATTGTGATATTTTCTATGCTTTTAAATGTTTTCAATACACAAGATAACAGATAGTCAGCAAACAACTGTTTGGTTCTCTCTTTTATTTTCAATATTTGTTGCATCATCATTTTTATCTTTTACAGGATAATTACAACAATTTAAGAGATAAAACTATATAAACGGAAGAATGTTAAATAGATTTATTTTTTTGCAGTTTTTTTTGGGGGGGGGGGCTGGGGCTGGGTTTGAACCCGCCACCTTCAGTATATGGGGCTGGCACCCTACTCCTCGAGCCACAGACACCGCCCAAATAGCTTTATAAAAAAAAAAAAAAAATAGCTGTTCCATGCCAAAAAGGCCATATAATGTTATTCTCTAAAACATAATTTTATATCTTATACTAAGTCAAATAGCTTATAGGAAATTCATATGAAATAGCTAGACACAGAAAACATACAGCTATAAATAATTTAAACAAAATAGAGTTTAACTTTAAGGGGGTGCTTAAACAAAGCAAACCATGATGCAATATGAATCAATTTCATTAACTGGACAAGTCCAAGGAGGCACAAATTAGGTAAGGGCTAAACCCTTAACGATGTGCAGATGAAATCTCCGACCCCAAATATTCTCCTTTTGTTCTTGGGCTGCGTCCAATTCCATTCCAGAAAAGCATTCTTTTTTTTTTTTTTTTTTTTTTTACATCTTTTTGACTCTTTGGCTGTAAAGAAGAAAAAAGAAGAAGAAAAATGTAAGCAAAACCAAGTGGCTGGATGGTGGGAATGGTTTTAGTGCCTAAACATCACTTCATGTGTCCTAATCTCATCCCAGGATGCCAAGAAGCTCAGTCCCTATGAGGAAACTGAAGTTCAAAGTGGACGAGCCTTGCCCAGCATAACTCAACTAGTTAATGACAGAAACAGGATCTGAACACTTATCTCGTATTTCCAAGTTCAGTGTTTATGGCACATTGGTGATAGGTGCCTTCTGTCTATTGATAAAATGTTAGTGTCCCTTATCATCAATATACTCAGAACCACTGATCTCTCTCTACCTAATGTTTATTTTACAGTTTTTAAACAAACAATCAAACATCAGGTAGTTTTCAAATTATGTAAATAGGAGACATCTTTGCAGAATCAAGCAGCCAGTAACTATCTAATACATAGAGAAATCTAATACTTCGTGTCAAAAAATAAAGTAAATTAGAATAGTAAATGAAGATGATCTATAAATAGAACAAATGCATTTCTTTTGTCAAGGCCCAACTCAAACTTCCCCTTTAAAAATTCCACAACACTTAGACAAAGAAAAAAATTAAAAACAAGCCCAGCAAGCGTATGGCTCAACCCTTTGCACTTTCCTCTTTTTCTCAGACACTTGGAGACAGGTTAATTGATCATCAGTGTTCCATACCTGAGAATACGCACAGCTTGTTTCACCCAAATCCGCTTTGGATCTGCACACACGGCTAATTTTCTTTTTGTATGAAAGCTGAAAAATCAGAAAATTTGATTTGTGTTTAACAACCTTTTAAATTCCAGTTGATTTCTCTGCATACTAAACATTTCAGCTAAAGAGGTAAGGTAAAATACAAAAAGAACAAAAATGCTTCTTATGAAGCTTAATGTGAAATGAAAGTGTTTCTGCCTGACTTTCTCTGCACTGTTACAAATGATTGTACAATGGAAGGAAGATGAAGCCCTGGATGTGTCATTCAATGTTGCTGCTGGTGATTACCTGAAATATGTACGCACTTGATCAATAACGTGTATAATTCCAAAATATAATATCCTATGTAAATCAAGAACATTATATGTGATGGTACCATTAGTCTAAGATTTTACCGTCAGCCATAACAATTTTTGGTAAAAAATGCTCATTTCAAAATATGCGTCTTTCATGTGTTCCTGAGTTGCATTTTAATAGCCTATCAGTTTACCTTAGAAAGTGATTTTTGCCCTATATTATGTTCCTTTTTAGAAAAACACCTAAGCTCTTTTGCCTTGTCCCAGTCCTATTAAAAGTGAACTTTGAAGTAGGCATGTATTACTGAAATAAAACTCTCTTTGACACATCAGTTATTTCTTAAGGAAACTCCAAAAGGCAAAACGTTTTTATATCCGAAATTCCCATGTATTTGTGATACGACTGAGTTAAAATCAGTTAATAACTTACATGATGGCATTGATGTCACAAGCTTCATTGGCCAGCTGCTGTGTGAAGCCCACGATAAATCTGGGATGAATGACATTTTCTGTATATCGGAGACAGCAGTCAAAGTTGCTTGCTGCTAAAAGAGAAGTGAAAGGTACTGAGTACATATGAATAAACTTATCCCATGATTGCTATTACAAAACTCTCCCACACATTGTAAAAAATCTAGTAAATTTAATCTACATGTTAAAGAAAGTACTTACAGAAACAGATCCAATGTCCTTGAAACCTGTGTTAGGTCACCCTGATCCATTTTAACACAGCTTCCAGTTCTCTTAAAAAATAGTTAGTGCGTTGGGAAGTTTTCATTCAATAACAGTTCAGAAACACATAACTTCCCATAACTGAAATTTCTTTAGTAAAAAATCGATGATATTTCATTTCAGTTTATTATAATCACTCAAAACTATGGGCACCCTTCCCTCACTGCTTGAAGAAATTCTTAGAGAGAACCCTTCAATTCAGAAAATAAATAAATTGGCAGACAATTTATTATCTGTCTACTGAGTACGACAAGTGGGGTTACAAAGGAAAATAAGATTCATCAGAGCTAAACCACTTTGAAATTGAAATGTCAGTTAATGGGAACTTTTAATTTCATTCATAAAAGTTTAACACGTGTGTTTCCAGGAATACACCTGCTGCTAAAAGTGATGTACTCCTCAGTAACAACACAATACTTGGACACTCCCCTGAGTTAAATTTCAACCTGCTACAAAGCAAGGGATTAATGTTATTTCAAAATTGTCAAGCAATGTCCCCAGGACCTTGTGAGGGGCAATGATATCAGGTGGCATACTGTGCCCCTTAAGGATGAGTTTTGAACTTTACTAAAACGATTTAGTTCAGAGGTAAGAAAGTTGGAGAAGTGGGATTATCCTCTGCATTTCAGAATGACCCCATTTATTGGCAAAGCTAAACTATTTACATCACTCCCCAAAACAGCACTTCGGCCTTGTCCTGACGTTCAGGGGTCTCTTAGAGCCCACTACAGTCCAAATCTGCTAGGATTGACAGCAGAGGAAAGCCTGCTTGGTAGCAGTAACTATCTCTCCTCCACTCACCAATGATCTGACAACTTCCATCCCTCCCTCTTGTATACTTTCTTACAGGTGTCAATTCCTTAGAGCTCCCGAGTTGAGTTAAAGGCTTAGAGAAAAATAAAAATTATTCTTCCTCCTCTGCTAGCAGAAAGAGCAACACTTACCTTCTGTTTCACCGCAGAAGTGAAGTAGAAGCACCGTCACTGAGGCAACCAGCAGAAAACTCTTCCAACTGCACATCATTTTCAGCTCAAAGAGTAGATCTGCTCAGTTGGGTACCCAGTGCCTTGGAAGTGCTGTTATGTTCTGATAGCTGCCCAGGATGGAGCTCTTCTTATATTAGGATCGTACACTGAAGGCGTGTTCTCACATGGGGTTTTCCCCATTGATCAACCTGTCCCATCATGTCATCATAAACAAACCCACAAGGAAAACTTCCTGCCTTTCCCTAATGTTGGGAAGATGTGAAGGTCAAGGCAGGGGTGGAGACATTGAGAATGGAAAAATCCTGTTAAGTCCCTTAGATTTGCAAAGAGGAAAAGCAGCTCAGCTCAGTGGTCCAGAAACGACTTCTGTCCAATTTCAACTTAATCTCCACCTCTGAAAAGAGAGGATTAACAGTAATACAAAGGTCAGCCCCTCACAGGAACATTCTGATACTCCTTTCTTATCCCCTTTTTGCTTTCCATAGCCAGTTAGGGAGAGAGAGGATGAAGTGAGATGCCAGGAATATTCAGGCACACATTTGCAATTGCATGGTAGAAGTTCACCTGTCACAAAGAAGATCCTAAATTTCTAGACTAGCATTCAGAGCATGGAATATAACAATGATAATGTTCCCAATTATAGTGGAAAACACCAACTCTTAAGTTAGACTCAAGCCTCAACTTCACCTTGATTTGATGTCAACTCTTCTATGATCTTATACATTTACATGGTTCTAATCAATATTGCAGCTTAGAAAATAATTTCCACATACTTTTGACTCATCATGATGATGTACTTATATAACTCAATACAGAACCTCAGACATATTGAAGAATAAAATATATCAGAGGTAAGTAATCAGCAAAATAAATGTCAGATAATGATAATAAGGATAATTAAGGTAAATCCCTAACTTAAGTGATATAATAAGAACTGTTCACTAGACCCAAAGAAGATGAAAGTAAAAAGATCAAGAAAAGATACACCAAATGGTAAATAAGAGAGAACTAAAGTTATCATGCCTCTGTCAGACAAAATAAATAATTTTTTTTTGAGACCAAGTCTCACTCTGTCACCCTGGGTAGAGTGCCATGGCATCATCATAGCTCACAGCAACCTCAACAACTGAGTTCAAGTGATCCTCTGCCTCAGCCTCCTGAGTAGCTCAGACTACAGGTGCTGCCACAATGCCCAGCTAATTTTTCTCATTTTAGTAGAGACAGAGTCTTCCTCTTGTTCAAACTGGTCTCTAACTCCTGAGCTCAAGCAATCCACCCACCTTGGCCTCCCAGAGTGCTAGCATTACAGGTGTGAGCCACTGCAGCCAGTCCCAAATAGATATGAAAACAAACAAACAAAAAAGTTATTATCAGTAAAGAGGGATTTTTATAATTAAAAAGGATTAATCTACTAAGAAGATATAAAAATTAGGACTATCTATACACCTGACAACAGCACCCCAAAATGCATAAAGCAAAAACTGACAAAATAAAAAGCAGGAATACAAAATTCAACAATAGAAGTTGAAAGCTTTAACACCATACTTTTAATAACTGATAGAAAAACTAAACAGATGATTCGCAAGAAATGGGAGACTTGAACAACACCATGGGCAAACCAGATTTAATAAGGTATCTATAGAATACTCCACCCAACTACAATAGAATAGGCATTCTTATCAAGTGTAAATGCAACAACCTCCAGGAAAATTCATATGCTAGGCCATAGAAGAAGTCTTAATAAATTTAAAATGATTGAAATTACATTAAGTATATTTTTAAACTTTAGTAGAATTAAATCAGAAATAAATAAGTGAAGGAAATTTAGGAAATTTATAAATATGTAAAAATTAAACATCACATTCCTAAATAACAAATGAATCAAAGAAAACAATCACTAGGGAAAGTAAAAAAAAAATTGCAATGAATAGAAACAAAACGAAACACACCAAAATTTATGGGATGCAGCAAAAGCAGTTCTCAGAGGGAGACATATGGCTATAAGCATCTTAAAAAATGAGAAATATCTCAGATCAATAACATAATCTTCCACCTTAAGAAATAAACAACAACAACATATAAGCAGACCAAGCTAAATTTAAGGAATGTAGAAGGGAAGAAATAAAAATTAGAGCAGTGGTTAAAAAAGCAATTATAAAGGAATACTATGAACAAGTATATGCCAACAAATTAGATAACAGAGAGAAAAGACACAAGTATTGACCCTGATTCAAAATGAAAATAGAAAATTTAAATAAATCTCTAACATGTAAAGATATCAAATAGGCATTAATAACTAAACTAAATTTTTTTCACAAAGAAAATCCCAGGACTTCACTGAAAAATTCTACCAAATATTCAAAGAAGAATTAATGCCCAATCCTTCACAAACTTTTCCTAAAAGTAGAAGAAGAGAGAACACTTTTCAACTCATGTTTCAACTTTCCTCATTTTCCTCCTTGAGGAAAGCATTCTAATATCAAAATAAGACAAATATATCAGAAGAGAAGAACATTACAGACCAAAATCCCTTATAAATAACAAATGCAACAATCCTCAAGAAAACACTTGCAAACTGCATTTAACAGCATATAAAGAAGATTATATGCCATAACCAGTGGGATTTATTCCAGGGGATATAATACAACATATTAACAGATTAAGAAATAAACCATATGAAAAACAACTGGCAAAATTCAACACCTTCTCATGATAAGAACACTCAACAAAGTAGGACTAGTAAATAAGTCCTCAACCTGATAAAGATTATCTAAGGCTACCTCGAAACATACCACACTAAATGTTGTACGATTTAATGCTTTCCCTCTGAGATCATGAACAAGACAAGGGTGTTTGCTCCCACCACTTCTAATCAACATAATTCCTAGTATAATCCCAGCTGTCTTCTTTGCAGAGAAAGAAAACTCAAACTCAAATTCATATGAAATTGCAAAGGTCCCTGAGTAGTCAAAACACTCTTGAAAGGGAAGACTAAATTTGAAGTGCTCACACTTTCTGATTCCAAAACTTACAACAAAGCTATACTAGTCAAAACGCGTGGTGCTGGCATACGAATAAACTCATAGATCAATGACGTATGATTGAAAAATAAATCCCCTTGTCTATGGTTAATTTTATTAGAGTGGCAAAACCATTCAAAGTAAAAAAGAACATTCTTTGCAAAAAATGATATGACTGTATAGGCACATGCAGAAGAATGAGGTGAGACCCTTACCTCATGCCATATACAAAAATTAATTCAAAATGGATCATAGATCTAATAAACATTAAAACCATGAAATTCTTTAAAGAAAACATGAGAGTCAATGATCATGACCTTGGGTTGGGCAGTGATGTTTTAGATACAACGGCAACAAAATAAAAAATGAATAAACTGGACTATATCAAAACTGAACCCTTTTGTTCTTCAAAGGATACTATAAAGAATGTGAAAGGACAACCCATGAAAAAAGAAGAAAATATTTGCTAATTGTGTGTCTGATAAGGGACTTTTACTTGTATCCAGAATATAAAAAGAACTCTTACAACTCAAAAATAAGTAGATAAATAACCCAATTAAAAATGAACAAACTAGTTTAATAGATATTTCTTCAAAGAAGGTATATAAATGTCCAACAAGCACATGGAGGATCTCAACATTTTTAGTCGTTAGGTAATTACAAATAAAAATCACCATCACATACCACTTCACACCCACTAGGATGCCTATAATCCAAAAGACAAATGACAAGTGATGATGATGATGTAGGGAAGTTGGAATCCTTGTGCACTGTTGATGGGAATTAAATGTGGTGCAGTCACTTTGGAAAACAATTCCCCAATTTTTCTGATGGTTAATCATAGAGCTACCACATGAGCCAGCAATTATACTCCTGGCCATATACTCAAGAGCAGTGAAATGTGGGTCCACACAACAACTTGTACACCAATGTTTACAGCAGTGTCATTCATAATAACCAAAAAGCAGAAACAATTCACATGTTTCAACTGATGGACAGATAGGCAAAATATGATGAATTTAAACAACGGAATATTATTCAGGGATAGAAAGTAACGAGATACGGAATGAAGTGGTTGAATCTTGAGAACACTATACTCAATGAAGAGGCCACATATTGAACGATTATAAGTATGTGAAAGGTTGAGAATTGGCAAATCTGTGGAGGTGAGGAGTAGAATGGTGATTGTCTAGGGCTGTACTGGGGTGTCCGGTGGGAAGAGGGGCCCAAGGTGACTGCTAATGGGTAGATAGGGCTTTTTGTTGCTAATCTAAAAATAAATAATAGGCGATGGCTGTACAACTTTGTGACTATACTTAAACACATGGAATTGTGTGATTTAAAAGGGTAAATTTTATGGTATGCCAATTATATCTCAATAAAGCTGATAACAACAATAACAAAAGGAACTCTCCATCTTCCTATGTCTAAAACTCACTCAGCCCAGATCCTTCTTTCTTTAATCTATTACTGTTCTTGGTTGCTTGAAATTTATGTTCCTTTCTCTTCCTTTTCTCCATTTCTGCCATCTCTCCCCTTCTCCTTTCTCTCTCTCATATCTCAATCACATATCTCTTTTCTTCTCTCTTTAACAGCAATAAAAAGGTCTGGGTTGTTTTAGTATTGGTTGAAATTTTATTTCCTTGGGCTTATTTTGATACATGTATTATTCAATATTTCCATATTTGTTACTTAAAAACTTTCTAAAATGTTTTTGTATTTGTTTTCCTTTTTTGGTCAGTAAATGTATGAATAAGAAGGTTAACATTAAAAAAAATTTTTTCAAACCTAATCTAGTAAAGATTGCTATTTATTGCACTAGAATACATACCTAGCCATTCTTTATAAATACTTCAAGTACATTCTTAATAAGTCCTAATTTCATACATACACTAGAGTCACCGTATCTTTTTCTTGTTTAATTTTCCAGAAAAGATTGTCAAATCTTTTTGACAATTGGGTAATGTCTCACGTGGAAAGTGTTTGGTAGTACAGATAGATGGCTAGACTATGATATGTGCATTCAAGGGAACTTAGAAGAAGACAGTCAACTCACACACAAATATCTGTAAGATGAGGCAACCTGGGGTAAGTGCCATATTCATATTGTATAAAACATTATCACAGAAATTATTAACAAAAGGCACTCACTTAAAAGTTTCTTAACTCCCCTTCCCTTCCTATGACAGATGAACATAAAACATGTCATGCTTACAAAACTGAGCGTCCATCTCTTTTTAATGTTATAGGAATTCTGTAAATACTCCTACAGGAATACTGTAACAATTTTTCTGTGTGATGCTGACAGTGCCTTCTAAAACAGCATTCACTGAGCACCTGTTTAGTGCAAGTTATTTTAATAGAGAATGTACAGTGAAAGCAAACTTAACATCTGGTTTCTACCAGGGGGAACTTATTCAGGAAGCAACACAGTTGAAAAAGCAAGTATACTACGGTGGAACCTTAAAAAATGCTGTATCAGAGATAAATCAAAAGCTGGCTCTGTCTGCACAAGGGATGAAGTTCCTATCTGGAGGAGTGTGGGAAAAGTGTTTGGGCTTGGATTTGAATGGTAATTAGGAAGGTCCCTTTCTAATGCCAAATTCAAACATTCTAACCGCACCTGCTGACTCACCAAGGAACTATGAATTTTAAATTTATCTCTATTTAAAAAAAAGTCAATATGCATATTGGGAAAAATATGAATTTATTTGAATTCAAACCTTAGCTCTATCCTTGACTGTGTGACCTCAAGCAAGTAATTTATATGAATCTCAGACCCTTTTCTCATAAGTGGGGCTAATAAAACATTTCACAGCACATAGTAGGTTTTCAAAAAATCTTGTTCTTCTTTTCCTCTCTTCTCCCTTTCCTTTTAAATCTCAGACTTAAGTCATTCCTTATTCTTACTCTTAGCTATATAAACAATATTTCCTTTCATTAATGTTGAAACAACTGACTTCAGCTTCAGGAGGTATCCTGCAAAAATAGTGTTCTGGTATCTTCTGCAATCATTCCCTGTCTGCTTCAAAACAAAACAAATGTGTCCAGAATAATAATACACTACAGCTTATGCTTGTAAGGTATAGGCTTACCGCCAATGCTGAAACACACTGGCCCCTCACAGAAGTGTACATATCACGTTTCTATTGTTTAATCTCTAAAATATGATGACCACTATGCAACATTTACTGGTTTTCTGTCTCTGAAAACCCAGGCTTTTGCCGATGTCCTCGTTTTATCATTGCTTGCCCCATTGCCACATCAGTCCTTCCTCCCGTGGTTAGACTTTCTCTCCTTTAGGAGTAAAATCATTCCTGTTTATATATATATATATATGTTCCAATTAGTAGGGAGACACACATTTGCTGTAGAAAATACGAAATGAACAAAAGAATAGGCAAAAAAAAAAAAAAAATCATGCCCACCAATCCCATCCAATTCCAGGACTTCTCAACCTTGGTGCTGTCGACATTTTGTTCAGGATAACTGTTTCTTGTCAGAGCTGTAGGGGGCAGTATAGAGTGGTTAGCAGCTTCTGTGGTGCAGCAGCAACCACTGTCTCCCCCACCCCAGGGAAGTGACAAACAAAAACCGTCTCCACACACCGTCAGTGTCCCATGGGGGACAAAATTGAGAACTGATGTCTCAAAAGAATCACAATGAACACTTCGTTATACTTCTAATGAATTATTTTCATATAGCTTCTTTATTAAAAAGCCTGTACATCCTATTTGTTTTTTAAAGACACATTGTGAGCATTTTATCACACATTAAGTATTCTTTAAAGCAGGGGCCTACAAACTACAGCCAACCTACAAGCCACTCACAGTGCACTGCGCGTCGTGTGAATGAGGTTTTCTGGGAACACAACCACACTCTCTCGTACACATGTTGTGTACATCCACGTTAGCACAACGGTGATAAGACTGAATAGATGCATAGACTATGCTGCCTAAAATGCCTAAAATATTTTCCTAGGTAGCCTGTGCCAGAACAGTTTACCAGCTCCTGTTCAACAAAGTCATTATTAATGGCTACACTACATTCCACTGCTCAGAGAAATGACAGTGGATTCAAGCAATTTAAATTGTTCCCAGTTTTGCTATCACAAAACAGTTTTTTGATGAGCGTGTAGCTTTGTGTGTGCCTTCCATCATTCACACTCTGGGACGCACGTATGTTCTCTTTTACTCATGTCAAATACATTCTTTTCTAAAAAAATACTAACAGGTTTCTCTTGTTCAGAATCTCAAACATAATTTCCTTGACACACATCATTACTGAATTTTTGCGAAGCCCCCAAGTTACCGACGTCCTACATAGGTAAGACTTGCACTTAGGAACTGAGACTGTTACAGCGGATGAGTAAATGTACCTGTTCCAATTTATATACAAATTCAACTTAGGAACAAACCTACAGAACCTCTCTTGTCAACAACCATATACTAATTCCAACAGCAGCGTCCAAGACTGTGTGTGTGTGTGTGTGTGTGTGTGTGTGTATGAGACAGTTAAAAATCACACCAGGATAGGCCCTGGGTGTATTTCAGACAAGAAATGGGGGTGCTGTAAGCAGTCCTAGAAAAAAACAGATCTTATTTAACTTTTTTAAATTCCTACAAGAGATGTTGGAAAGCTCCGTTCTGCCTGTATCCTCACTCCTTACCATGGAGTGGTAAGAAGACGCTATTAGACGCTATGCTGAGAAAGAATATTGGTCATGGAGATAAAAATGTAGGAAAGGAGGTGAAGTTACGTACTGCATCAGTGCTTTTGGATCTTTTTTTATCTCACAGCACAATTGAACCTATAGTTAAAGGTCCAAGGCACACTTAAATTACATTGATCTGGGAGGCCAAGGTGGGTGGAGCACCTGAGCTCAGGAGTTGGAGGCCAGCGGAGCAACAATGACACCTCATCTCTACCAAAAATAGAAAAATTAGCCAGGTGTTGTGCCAGGAGCCTGTAGTCCCAGGTATTCAGGAGACTGGGGCAGGAGGATCTCTAGAGCCCAAGAGTTTGAAGTTGCTGTGAGCTATGACACCGCGGCACTATCCAGGGTGACACAGTAAGACTCTGTCTCAAAAAAAATAAAAATAAAAAAGGATATATTTACAGTGCTTTGAACTTCCAAATGGCAGCTGAAAATCACCGCACTGCATCCTGCTCAAGTTTCAAGTCAAGATTTCCAAGGCAATAGTGAAGAGAGGTCATCAGTTTCACCTGGGCAAATTCAGAGGCTACAATTCTGTATGCTCACATGCCAGAGAAATTTAACCCCCTCAGAGAGTATTAGGACACAGAATCCAACAAAGTTAAAATCTTTGGAATATATAAGGTATTGTACATGAGATTACATCAGAAACAAGAACTTCCATCATTAATTATAAAAATCATCAAGCTTCCTCAGTAAAATTGTGTTTATGTATAATTGTAATTTTTTAATTTTAATTCAGCAGGTATCAGTGCAATAAATATATTTTTTAAACCACCTTCAAATTTCAAATACCCGTCCATTATACACTGGAGACAAAGGCTTCCTGAGTGTCTTTAACTATAATTTTTAAAGACCTTTTTACATGAACTATCGATCACACTGCTATTCTTCCTATGCGATTATTTTTTCTGTTACCTTAATAAATGTATTATTTCATTTACAATTAATATGAAGGCACATGTAATTGTAAGGCAGAAGTCTCAGAAACAGGGTATCTCTGAACTATTATCATAGTCATTTCCAAGTACACGTATTATTCATTCCAATAACTCCCCAACGTATTTTTTGGTTATGTGACTAACACAACACTTATGCATTTTATAGTTCTGACCATGTTTCTTGAAGTGGGCCAAAGTATAAAATTCTTAAAATAGAAAAATGTTGAAATCACTTAGTTCAATATTTTAATTTTACAGGTGAGGACGCTGAAGCCAGAGATACATTCAACTCAGCCAGCATCAAGCCATGAAGACTGGAGTGAAACTAGAAATCAGACCTCCTCCCTGGGTCAATACAGACTTCCTCATTTCTTCCTCAAGAGTTTATTGTCTACTTATGAAACAGATCGTATTCTTTCTTATTTCCTTCTCAAGAGTTTATTTTCTAACTACCTAATGGGTCATATTACACATCAGTAGCCTCGCTGGAGTTTCCTTCAGATAGCAGTACCAGCTGTACCTTACAGACAGGCCTGGGAATATATTGATGTACTATAGAGATTCACTAAATCATAATAACAGTAATAAACACCGGCTTTGATAGAGAATGGCAGCAGTCTGAAATCGCACCAAACTGTTTAAATCAGGCATTTTGTTTCTTAGCATCTTAGTCTGCGTCCCTCTGAAAGCAGAGCCTCAAATGTAGACAACGTATTCATGAGATAATCTCAGGAGCCAGGAATGAGGCGGGGAAGTGGAGGCAGTAATAGTTTTAAAGGTCATTCTGTGGGCAATGGGAAATTGGTTCCACCAGCACCTCCTGAAAAAACAAACAATTGTCTTCCAGAATGATCCACGTGGAGGAGAGAGACAGAGCATCTATCAGTGGGCTAACATCCCTCATTAGTTGAAGAGTATCCCCAGGGATATTGATCGCCCTCTAGTTTTAACCCCCACTTGGGTGAGTGGGAGAAGCCCAACATTCTCCTTCAGTTCAGAGAATGCCCCAGAGCATAAGATATGCAGAGCTCACAGGCAGGTCATGGTCAGTGTGAGGAGATCTGAGCTTGCTGGGAACTGTCCCCTACAGCTGAAATGGAGCGGTGGGAAGGGAGTGAAAGAATGTGACGTGGGTTTCCAAAGATACCTGCTATAATTGCCTTAAATAAGCTATTTTAGAGAGCACAGCTGAAGGTAGGCTACCAGTTCCAGGAAAACCAAGGTCTAATAGAGCAGAGATTCACACAGACGCCCAAAAATATTGTCATCATCACAAAAGAGAAGGTCAGGAGAAATATAGCCAAAGGGCTGTCACTCTGACCTGCAGTGACAGCCAAAACCTCGCGAGGGAAGCCCTCCGAGGAAAGAAGGTTTCTACCTGTGGCTTCTGTTCCAGCATTAGAGAATTGGAGACCATGGACTTGTCGATTGATATTTCATAAAAATTCATACAGGGGAGTAGGTTATATGTCAGCATTCCAAAGAAACATGAGGATGTTCCACCATAGCCAGGCATTGTTTACCCTGACTAAGACGCTTTTCAGTTTCCCCAGGTTTCTGTTTAGGGTCACAGCAGAGGATTCACCATTAATTATATCCAGGAAGAACTCAGCAGGGTTGTACAGGACTCACACCGGTAACCAGCAGATGCAAAATAAGTTGAATTTTCCGATACTGGACCGAGGAACACCTACCCTCCCAGTCGCCAGCAAAGGGAGGCTATCAAAAAGTTTGAAGATGGCCTAAGAAGGCTAAGGAGTTGGGGAAGAAGCTAGACCTTCCCTGCCTTGACCAATACAGTGGAACGACTGTATCTGATGTGCCAACATCTAAGCCAGCGGTGGGCTTGGCCCAAAGCATGAGAGTTTGATCTGTACCACCTCCCTTACGATGCTGACCATTTTTCCCTCTTCTCCAAACATGTTTTGCTAAAAATTGTAAGTTTTCTCATACTGACAAAGTTTCAATCACTGTATCACACTGCACTCCACAACCTGAGAGACTGTTGACATTAGCAGATTGAAAGATTCTGTTCAGCAAAACACCTGCAGAGAGCCCACAGGCATTCTTCCCTGCAGCCAATATGCCCAGCACGGTGGATTTGCCGCCAGCAGAGGGGCGGAATAGCCTCAGACCAGGTCTCCCACTCACTGACACCCTTCTTCTCAACTGTTTTTTGAACAGCTAAAACACCAGTCTTTCCCCTTCATTTGATGCTAAATATTATAAAAACTTAACACAAGTCCACCGTGTAATGTTTCTAAGTCTTTGGAGGACCCAGCAAGTAGACTATCGGCGCTTGTTTTTGACATTGGGAAAATGGAAACATTTTTTGCAAACATCTGGAAAATGGGGTTTTTGCCACTACGTGCTGCCATGGGGTGAAATTGATCTTTCACAGGCAATTTGAATGGAAGTACGATTTACGAAACTGCTCGAGGTACTACTTTTCTGCTGTTGAAAATCTCTGCCTCATCTTGAATTTTGAAACATGCACAAGCATCCACTTATACACAAATACACACACGTACATACGTGAAAGATGAGACAAAGTGAGGAAAGACAAAGGACGTGAATTATTATCACTCAAGTGGTGATTCCTTTACATGGACTACACGGATCACTGAAGGGGAAGGTGGAAATTCACTTGTTACTTTAACAAAGATTTATTATGAACCTAATTTGTACTAGAGACTGTTTTGGGCATCAAAAATACAGTGATAAGTAAAACAAAGTTTTGACCCTCAAGAAACTTAGATTGTAGTAGCTGAGACAGGAAACAAGTTAATGAACATATAAGTACTTGGCCACCTGCCGGTAGTCTCAGCACTCTAGGAGGCCAAGGCAAGAGGATAACTTGAGCTCAGAAGTTTGAGACCAGCGTGAGCAAGAGCAAAACCCTGTCTCTACTAAAAATAGAAGCATTAGCTGGGCATTGTGGCGTGCACTTGGAGTCCCAGTTACACAGGAGGCTGAGACAGGAGGATCACTTGAGCCCAGGAATTTGAGATGCCTGTGAACTAGGCTGAGGCCAAGGCATTCTAGCCCAGGAGACAGAGTGAGACTCTATCTCAAAAAGAAAAATTTTAAAAACCATGCAAATCATTTAATCGTGGTAATGAAAGTGTTATGAGGCAAAATTTAACAGAATATTGGGAAGGAAGTGCCCATAGGTGCCATTTCAAATAAGGTGATGACGAAAATATCTCCATGGAGGAGACATTGAACAGAGATCTCTGTGGGGTCAAAGAGGGAGCCACTCAGATACCCGGGGGAAAGAGCCTCCACAGAGGAGCAAACAGCAAATACTGTGTCCTTGAGACAGAAAGCACTTTAGAGGCTTGAAGGACAGTAAGGCCCGTGTGCTGGACGATGGCCTAGATGGGGCAAGGGAAGGAGAGACAGGAAGTAAGCCTAAGGAGGTAGCCGAGAGACAGGTTAGGGAGGACCCCTGGGCCTCCTTGGGGAGTCTGCTCACTGTCCTAAGTGAGACGGGATGAATGGGTGCTGGGGAATAATGCGCCCTGATTTCAGATTTTAAAAGCATCCCTAACTGCTATGAGAGGAACAGAAGGGACGTAGGTAGAGGCTTACTTTATCCTAGCATGGATGTGGTGCAGAGGGTCAGAAGTAGTTGAAATGGGAATGCATTTTAAAGGCAAAAAGAACAATTATTGTATTTGAATTGGATATTGGCCATGAAAAAAAGAGAAAAATTGGGAATAACTTCACATGCTTTGACTTGAATAATTGAGGGAATGGTGGTGTGATTAACCAGCTGGGGAGTTCTCACGGAGGGGTAGATTACTGAGGAAAAGGAGAACCTGGCCTTGTGGTTCGGGCATGCCTAGAGCACAGCCCAGTGGAGAGAGTCCTCCTTCCCCCCATGCCCATCTAAACTTGGTTCTGATCACTGTCACTCAGGTACGGCTAAAACCAGACACAATCCTGAGGATTTCACTGGAATCCAGTAGAAAATCATTTTAGAGCCCACCCAGCCATTTTTTAATATTACCTTATATTTAATTCTGCTAAAAATCAAACATACCTACTAACAAAAACCGGAACCTCAATATAAAAGGGGGTGAATGTTTCTATTCCACGTTTTTCTATTAACACACATAACAGAATCTTCACTCTTACTGTCACACAATTTATTATCTGAATAGGAAGAAGAATAGGAAAAACTGACAAACATTCAAGAGGTAAACATTTTATGTAATTTGCAGCTATTTTTAGAAATCAAAAATAAAATGTAACAGTTTGTTTAAGATAAAAGAGTCATCACTTAATTTCTTCTCAATGTCAAAAATAAAATGCAACATATCCACAAGAAATAGAAACTACAAAATGTCATATTGGAAAGGTCACACTACCCTGAGGGAGACGTGTTACAGATACGTAACACAAAATTTTCCTACACTTGTGAAAGCAGGCCCCATTATTTAAAAATACTTCACTACTTTGTCTTTCTTTTATTTTATTTTGACAGGTTTGACATTTTCATAATCAAAACGTTTGTTGCTACTAGATAATATATAATAAAATATATTACTCCAGACCACGTCTACTGCATGAGGAAGTCAGACACTTGGCTGCCTGTCAGACAGTTTCATCATCATGAAAGCAATTCTAATTCACAATGTACATGAGGGCTCAAAGGTTTTAGTAGGAATTTCCCAGGATGAGTTTTGAAGCCAATTAATTAGTCTTCCTTATCACTTTAAAATAATTTGCATAACCAAGCCAGTCAATTCCCTATGACCAAACTGTCCTTTGAGTAAAAGACTCCCCTGAGACAACTTTATTCCTTCAACATAACTGTGTTCTTTAAATGGTCAAGTCTTTTAGGAAATACCAACGTTTCAAATTTTGGTATTATCAAACCACGTCGACCTTTCTTTGCTCGGTCACTGATAGAGTGCCAGAAGCCCGCTGGCTCAGCCAAGATCTGGGCCTGAAGTCCAGGTTAAGACGAGTTAAAATTCTAAACAAAACATCATGGGATTAAAATTCCTCTAAGAAGGTGGCACCTGTGGCTCAAGGAGTAGGGCGCCAGCCCCATATACCGGAGGTGGTGGGTTCAAGCCCAGCCCTGGCCAAAACTGGAAAAAAAAAATTCCTCCAAGAAACAGGATAAGTACTGTAGAAGATACCAAAATATTCATTGTTCATGTTCAATGTCTGTCTATATATGCGTGGTGTGACCACAAGAGGAAGTCTGGATTTTCTAGGTCTACCCTATTAACAGATGTAAACTGAGTAATTTGTTGTAGCTCAAAAATATTCTTGATTTCTTCTACTGCCATATTTAATTTAGAATGTTTCACACTAAAATTAGGCGGTTTTTTTCTTTAAATATTTCGAAACATTCCTTGTATTTTTCTTAAGCGGAAATGCTATGCTCCTTGGTTTAGAAGCGCTTCCTTATAACAGTATTTCATAGAAAATCAAGAAATACTCGTTAACGGTTTTCTAATGGATTCTAGTACCATAATTTCTTGAGGTGGCAAATAGATGCCAGTCTTTTATAAAATGTGTTTAAAAGGATTCTGAGGCTCACTAGCCTCTGCTTCACTAACTATTAGGGACTTTTCGCTTTTTTCTGGCACAAAGAGACCATGCTCTATAAAGTATATATGCCACACCCTGAACTCTTAAAGTAAATATTTTGCCAAGGAAATCGAAGAATTGGAAGAGAAGAACCAACAGAATGGGAAGGGTAGCCCCTATCACTCCCGTACTTTCCAAAGGAGCCTCTGGGTACTGAGTCTATTTATTTAACAGACCAAAGGTTTTTAATATGTAACTGAGATAATTGCTCTGGTGATGAAATCTTGGTAGCTCCCTATTGTAAGTTTGAAAATTCCCCTGCCTGTTTTTGCAAAGCTGGCATAGAAGCCAGCTCTCTAATCATCTGACTAGGCAGAGAATAATTTGCTAAGGAATGCTGCTTAGTCAAGGCACAGAACTGTAGTGAGGCCCATGTTCCTTTAGAGCAGGCAGCTTCAGCATAGAGCCAAGAATTCTCACTTGGCCTTTAAGAACAGCATCAGTTAAAAGGCAAGCATGTTGGCACATTCCAAGTTCTAATGTGCGATGAATAAAAAATTTATGTGTTTAAGTTGACTATGCTTCTGGAGAAAAGAGTTCACTTGTCCATTTATTAAGTGTTTCCAGAGTAATTCAAGGACACTCTAATTGTAACCACTTATTGAAGGCAACCTGTATCTATTAAGAATATAATTAGAAATGTGTATGAAATAAAAATTACATACAAAACTGTTCATTGCATCACATTTGGAACAGGAAAGAAAATGAAATATTCACAAATATTTTTTATAATAATAGTGATTAAAATCACCATGGCATATCCACAGGAGTAAAGAGCATGCTGCTATCTAATGATTTGATCAGCATTTTATGCACAGGGAAAAGTGCTAATGACATAATGATAGTGAGACTATAGGGCATAAAATTGTAAAAGGTATTTTTAATACATTATGCGAAATTGTATATATTTAAATTCATGCATTTTTTCAAACTAAAAGGAAATTCACAGAAATGAAAATAAAAATAATCTCTGGTCGTGGGAGGCTTTCCCTTTAATTTTCACATTTTTTCCTTCATTTATCAATTTTTTGTAATGAACACGTATTGTTTCTAAGAAGGAAAGAACAAACTTTTTCTAAAACCACATATGAAAAGAATCTCAGTTTCTAGTATATTAAGTCAACTTAACTTGGAAATATGACTTTAAAGAGCAACTTTTATTTATAACTTTAGTACTTTCCAGTAAAAATTGCCACTGGAAGAGAAATATGGACCTTATTTCTCGTAATATCCCATACCGGGCTTCCAAGAAAATACTACCATAAGACTTGCAAAATTTCCTAACTTTGTGGATGGCCCTAGAAAAAATATAACTCTGCCAGGAAAACATCAGTAATACGTTATATCTTCTGTTAGGATTTACAGGATAGAATAAGCAAAAGCTAACTGGAAAAATTTATGCAGCAAGTAAGCTTTTGGGGAATTTAACAGTGAAGTTGCTTTTATCAGGTTAGGAGAACATGTTCGTACGATAGTTTTAGGAGCACAGATCATTTATCTCATGAGGACTACAGTATGACTAATTAACCAAATCAGTAACTCCCTGTGTGATTGGGCAGGTTACTGTGCTCTCCGGGTCTCAGCATCTCCATCGTAAAATGTGCAGTGTGCTTGCTCCCTGCATTCTTTTCAGGAAGTTGTAGCATACAGTTCAATGACATAAAAGAATTCTTTCGCAGATCTCATCAATGAGCAGCTTCATTTCCGCTCAGTGAGAAGAAATGACTGTGAACTCTTACAGTAGTACATTTTACAATTTTAATCAGCTTAGAACAAGTCAGTTTAAATAGGGGGCTTATAAACAATTCCCTGCCTTTCACCATGATCTGGCCCTAACAAGCATTCTTTTGGACCTGGTTACATCACGTCACCTTCATTATCCTTTCCTCACATAGTAGAAGTCAGGCTATGAAATCCTGAGCTACCTTGTCACTCCCAGCCACATACATTACCATTTACGGCACATTTCTTAAGGGCTTACAGGTGCCCATTGGGAGTATACCCAATGATAGAAGCAGATAAGCAACTGGAATGTTCCACCATGCCTTCCATTCCAGCTCAAGACAAGAGCCACCAATCTGCTTGAAGACTTTACAGGAGTTCAGAAAAATTAAATGAATCCTTGGCTCAGTTCCAAAGATGTTTTCATTGTTACTAGAACTAGGTGGGCTGATGGAGAGACTAGCCGGGGAATGACACTAATAAGGCCAAAGCTTTGGAACCATTACTAAATAGAACCAGTGCTTTGCCTCTTTCCTACAGACCTTGACCTCAGCCTGCCATGTGTAAGAAGGCTTGAATGAGTGATGGTAGGTGAGTCAGGACAAAATGCGGTCTCTACCAAAATAAAAATCAATACAGCATCTCCAGAACAAATTTCAAAACTTTTATGAAGATCAACCAACATGATACATCCTGCGTGACTGAGTATAAGCATCTTCTAAAATGTTTCCACCCTTTTTGAAGAGTCCTGATTTCCCCTCATAAAGACTCACAAGTGGAAACTCTCAAATTGTTTCCAACACTTGTGTCCTGCAGGCAAAGTTTTCCAGGAAAGAACCTGCTCCCAGATGTGAGTCAAGTCTAGGTGATAGTTTTTAACCCATGCTGAAGGATGACCAGGACACATGGAGGAATAAAAAGCTTAAAAGAAAACTATAATATGATTCTAAGAAATTGTGTTTCTCACCACGAAAGTCACTGGAGACTTTTCCACCCTCAAACTACTTGTTATTAATGAATAGTTATTCAGAATCGCTTTTTAAAAGATGATTACAGTCACACCTAGGGTGCATCTTAGAAGGGTGCAGGTGAAGTTTACTAAATGTAGAGTATAAGGGTTTGAACACAATAACTAATGCCATGAAGGCTAAGTTAACCAGTTCAGTGAAAATATTTCAGACTGTATATGGAACCAGCACATTGTACCCCATGATTGCATTATTGTACACAGCTGTGATTTAATTTTAAAAAAAGAAAGAAAGAAAAAAGAAATACAACCTGTTTCTAGGAAAAAAGTGAAGTAAATCTCCCAATAGAAAAAGGACACAGAATTCAAAACAAAATAGCCAGGCATTGTGGTGGGCTCCTGTAGTTCCAGCTACTAGGGAGGCTGACACAAGAGAATAGCTTGAGCCCAAGAGTTTGACGTTGCTGTGAGCTATGATGCCACAGCACTCCACCAAGGATGACAAAGTGAGACTTTCTCAATTAAAAAAACAAAAAAACGGCAATTGCAAAAGAAGAACTAAAAATTGCTAGGAAACATTTTGATATAAATATAAAACTACTAGTAATTTTAAAAACACAAATTAAACTAATGATGAAATACCTCATTTCACCTATGACAGAATTATCTCTTAAAGTACAATGTCCAGTATTAACAAAGCTGTAGAACAAATAGCAATCTTCTGATAGCATCACTACTAAAGATGATTTGTTACAACTTTCCAGAAGATAATTGGCAGCATGTATCAAAGGCATAAAACTTGGGCTCACTCCTTATCACTGAAATTTAAATTTTTTATCCTCTGATCCATTCAAATGTGTCTAAAGAATTATGTGTAATACATTTGTCATAACATTATTTATAATGTAAAAGAACCAGAAACAAACTAAATGTCCAGCAGAAGACTGGTTATACAAAGTGTTTAATCTTTCATTTACATAATGTGCAATCATTTGTTAATATTTTAGAATATTTAAAGCAATATGGAAAATTTTACCATGTATTATAAGTTTAACAGAAGTTCATACAATATGATCTCAATTTTATCTAAAATGTATATATGTTTCAAGTATAAATATATGTATATAAGCAGTCCTCAAGTTATGGACATCAACTGACATATGATTTCACACTTATGAATGGAATTTATTACAGGCAATAGGCAAATGTACCTTTTCCAATTTAGACATAAATTTAACTCAAGGCAGCATGGTACTGGTACAAAAATAGAGACATAGACATTTGGAATCAAATAGAAAACCAGGAAATGAAACCAACAACTTACAGCCACCTAATCTTTGATAAACCAAACAAGAACATCCACTGGGGAAGACTCCCTATTCAATAAATAGTGCTGGGAGAACTGGATATCCACATGCAAAAGACTGAACCTGGACCCACACCTTTCTCCACTCCCAAAAATTGATTCAGGATGGATAAAGGACTTAAATTTAAGGCATGAAATAATAAAAATCCTCAAAGAAAGAATAGAAAAAACACAGGAAGATATCAGCCTGAGGAAAGACTTTATGAAGAAGACTGCCATGGCAAAAGCAATAATAGCAATAAAAAACAAATGGGATTTAATTAAACTGAAAAGCTTCTGTACAGCATAAGCAAATAGACAACCTACCCAATGGGAAAGGATATTTGCATATTTTGAATCAGACAAAAGCTTAATAACAAGGATCTATATAGAACCTAAATTAATCCACAAGGAAAAATCCAACAATCCCATATATCAGTGGGGAAGAGAGATGAACAGAACCTTTTCTAAAGAAGACAGATGAATGGCTAGCAAACACATGAAAAAATGCTCATCATCTCTAATTATTAGAACAATGCAAATTAAAACCACCCATCTAGCCTCAGTGAGAAAATCTCAAAATCTCAAAACTGCAGATGCTGGCATGGATGTGGAGAGAAAGGAACACTTTTAAGCTGCTGGTGGGACTGCAAACTAACACAACCTTTTTGGAAGGAAGTATGGAGAAACCTCAAAGAACTCAACCTAGACCTCCTGTTTGATCCTGCAATCCCATTACTGGGCATCTATCCAGAAGAAAAAAAAACGTTTTATTATAAAGACACTTGTACTAGACTGTTTATCACAGCTCAATTTATAATTGGTAAAATGTGTAAACAGCCTAAATGCCCTTCAACCCAGGAATGGGCAAGCTGTGGTATATGTATACCATAGAATACTATTCAGTAATTAAAAAAAATGGAGATTTTCCAGCATTTGTACTAACTTGGATGGAGGTGGCACACATTATTCTTAGTGAAGCATCACAAGAATGGAGAAGTATGAATCCTATGTATTCAATTTTGATATGAGAACAATCAATGACAATTAATAACACAGTAGGGCATGGGGGAAGCGGAGAGCAGACAGAGAAGGAGGGAGGCGGTAAGAGAAAGGAAAAGAAAAAAGAAAGAAAAGAAAAGAAAAGAAAATAGTGACTAATTTTTACATAAATTGGATTTAATTTTGACCAAAGTACTCTACTTAAACATTAATTTTTAATTCAACTTGTTAATATGTTGTTTAGAATTTTGCATCCTCATTTATAGGTGAAATATGTTTGTAATTTCCCCTTTATAATAAATAATTTTTCCAATTTTATTATCAGGTGTATCCAGATTAAGTAGAATGATTTTGAATTATTTCTTCTTTTTCTATTGCCTATAAGATTTGGAATGATCTGTTTTTTGAAATTATCTTTTATTTTTAATCTATAAATATTAATTGTCTATTTTTTGAGACTTTGGAAAGAAAAGTAATAATAAGAAGTTAACTGATGACTCCATACTGAACCTCAGAGTGAAAAAATTCTGTAATAGACATACTTTTATTTGATAATGTAAATGTTACTTTCTTTGCATTATTATTATCACTCAATTAAAGAAAAAGTTTAAAAAATTTAAAAAAGGGTAAATTTTCTTTTTAAATGTAGTCAAAAGTCATTTAAAGACAAATCTAATAGTAAAATGTCTAATAGGTCTGGAGAATAACATTGTAAGACCCAAATAAAATATGGCTGTGAAATAATGAGGTCATTTTCTTGCTATGAAATAATCTGGACTGATGTAATTATAGGAACTAACATTTTGAACACTTAACCAAGTGCTTTGGATCTATTACCTCACTTGATGCTAATAATTTATGTACCATTTAATATATATGAAATAATTTATGTTCCTTGTTTTTCCCACTTTACAAATGGGAATAAAAAGCTGAGAAAGGCCCAAAGTGAAAAACAGGAAGGGCTAGGATTTGAATCCAGGCGCACCTGGCATCAGATTTGTGTTTAAAGCCTCCAAACTATCTTCCACAAAATGAGACCTAGAGATTTTTTTTTTTGAGACAGAGCCTCAAGCTGTCACCCTGGATAGAGTGCTGTGGCATCACAGCTCACAGCAACCTCCAATTCCTGGGCTCAAGCGAGTCTCTTGCCTCTGCCTCCCAAGTAGCTGGGACTACAGGCGCCCG
>CAUYRH010120602.1:0-11531 GCA_963574655.1 Perodicticus potto | reverse complement strand
CCTCAAGCTATTGCCCTGGATTTAGTGCCGTGGCATCACAGCTCACAGCAACCCTCAATTCCTGGGCTCAAGCGAGTCTCCTGCCTCTGCCTCCCAAGTAGCTGGGACTACAGGCGCCCGCCACAACGCCCGGCCATTTTTGGTTGCAGCCATCATTGTTGTTTGGCGGCCCGGGCTGGATTCGAACCCGCCAGCTCAGGTGTATGTGGCTGGCGCCTTAGCCCGTTGAGCCACAGGCGCCGAGCCACAATTGTAATATTTTTAAAATAACCATTGTTTTACTTGCTTGTATTACTATGTCATATACTTATTTAACTAGCTTTTTTTTTAATTAAAGGGTATATTAAGTCAGAGTCAGGATAAAGCATTGCGGAGAATTGGAGAATTAAGAGAGGTAAGAATTAGTGATTACTCTTTTTAAAATAGTAATTAAACATATTTATTAGAACTATTGTATGTGCTAGGGTAGTTTTATTCCACTATTGGTTATACTAATAATTAACTAGCCCAGTCTATAAGATAAGTTCTTACAGTTATGGTTTTTTTTTTATTTTTATTTTTGGTTTGTTTTGTTTTTTTTGAGACAGCATCTCATTCTGTTGCCTTGGGCTAGAGTGCCTTATCAGCCAAGTTTGTAGCAACCTCAAACTCCTTGGTTTGAGATTTCTCCCTGCCTCAACCTCCTGCTGTTTTTTCTATTTTTAGTAGAGATGGGGTCTGGCTCTTGCTTAGGCTATTCTCAAACTCCTGAGCTTAAGTGACCTTCCCGCCTTTGCCTCCCAGAATGCTAGGTTTATAGGAGTGAGCCACTTCTCCCAGCCTAATTATTATAGGTTTTTATTTGTGTGGTCTTCCTAAAATACATGTTCCTGGAACTAATGAAATTAAGAATGTCTTACTTAGCAGTAATATTATTTGTCTGCATGAGAGCAGTAGACATGTTGGCAGTTTGCCATCAACTGTTGGTTTTTCTGTTAAGTATTTTAAGTTTCTTTTTGTTTTTCCTAATCAGTACTACAGAGTGGCCATAAAGTTCATGACACATAAATTTTATGGTGACCCTGTATTTTTGCTAAAGTAAAGTAAATATATGTGCATTGTAATTTGGGGGTAGTAATTTTTCATAGGGGTCAGATTATTTCAGTTCCTTTATGTCTTACTGTGGGCCAGGCATATCCATTTGCTGTCGAAGTAGGCAAGGCTACTCCTGGTTTGACCCACTGTTTTAAATTAGCCTGCTGCCCTTTATAATATCTGTTGACTTTTTTTTTTTTTTTTGAGACAAGAGTCCCACTACGTTGCCCTTAGTAGAGTGCTGTAACGTCACAGCTCACAGCAACCTCCAACTGTCGAGCTTAAGCATCCTAAATTCTCTTGCCTCAGCCTCCTAAATAGCTGGGACTACAGGCACCCGCCACAATGCCCGGCTGTTTTATTTTTCATTTTTGTCATTGTTGTTGTAGTTATCATTGTTGTTTTAGCTGGCCCAGGCCAGGTTCGAACCTGCCAGCCTTGGTCTATGTGGCTGTTGACTTTTGAGGGTTCTTTTGTTCTGAGGTCCATCTGACACCTTGTTGCTTCCCTCTGCTTTCTCCTATGCAGATACCAACAAAATGCCTATTTACTGTTCATTGGTGCTTTCTTTCCATCCATTTATTTATTTTTTTAGTAGAGATAGGGTCTCACTTTTGCTCAGGCTGGTCTTGAACTCATGAACTCTAGCAACCTGCTCACCTCGGCCACCCAGATTGTTAGGATTATAGGCGTGAACCACCACACCTGGCTTTATTTATTTATTTATTTATTTTGTGAAACGGGAGTCTCACTTTGTCACCCCAAGTAGAGTGCGGTGGCATCATAGCTCATAGCAACCTCAAACTCTTGGGCTTAAGTGATCGTCTTGCCTCAGCCTCCTGGGTAGCTGGGACTGCAGGTGTGTGCCACAATGCCCAGCTATTTTTAGAGACAGGGTCTTGCTTTTGCTCAGGTCTTGAGCTCCTGGCCAAACACATAGCATAAGAAACTTGTTTCTTATTTTTATAGTGAATAGTCTGTATGAGTTTTGGTTTGCTATATTTTGCTACTTTATGACCAAAACCAGAGTTATTTTGAAATGTTTGAAACAGGTTAACTTTAACAGATCATAACCAGAGTTACTTGGTTGCTATGTTTTGTTACTTTATGATCAAAACCAGAGTTATTTTGAAATGTTTGAAACAGGTAACTTTATGGCAAAGTAAGTTTAATATTTTAGGTATTCTACCAGTGTATAATTTATGTGATTTATCAGTTTAAGATATATAGTATATTTTGAAAGTATAAATAGGTTTAAAAGGATCAAGTACATTAATACATCTATAGATAGGTATTGAAAAAAACTAGTATTATTGTGGGAAGAGGCAAAGAAGAAGAAAAATAAAGGGGTAGAGTTATCTCCTTTGGATGGTTGATGTCATCAACACCAGCCATATTGTCCCGTGGAATATTCTGCCCCAAGGCCCCAATATTTTTTTTGTTGCAATTGCCATTGTTGTTTAGCTGGCCCGGGCCTGGTTCCAACCTGCTAGCCTTGGTGTATATGGCTGACGCCATAACCACTGTGCTACAGGAGCTGAGCCCCCATGGAATATTCTTTGTTGTTATTGTTGATAACAGACTATTGCTTGAATTAACCATCAGAATTAATTATATAGGAATTTCTTATATTATTATACATTACTCAAGTTTTATTCTTGTTAATATCATGTTTGAGTTCTAGTTTCTTGCAGGATTTTTAAAATTATATACGTATATAGCCAAGTACCTGATCTTTTGTGATGATACAAAAGAGAGATTAATAATTTATCCCAATCTCCAAATAATAATTTAAGGTTAAAACATTCCAAACATGGCTTTGAAAACCAGGGTAATTTATTTTTCTTATGCTATCAGACCCAGTGACCCAGTGCCTCAATGACACAAATAATTAGTTATCTTTCCTTAATGAAAATTTGTATAATTTCTTTTAGATTAACACCTTAGAATAATTTACAACCACTTTTGAAGTGGTAGAGACGAGACAAAATTTTAACTCCTTGTTTGTGTAAGACTGTACATTTCTGGTTTGTCTAAACTAAAATACTACCTGCCAGTTCCCTTTGGAAGTAGAGGAATGGAAAATTGTTATAGGACTGCTAACTTTTACTTTTCTAAGTAAAGCATTGGGAATTCAGATTCTTTTCTGTCATTGTTTCATGAAAGGAAAAAGTTATTATCCAAAAAATTAGGAAGGACATATTCCCAGGATTAAGTACAGTTGCTTAAATGAAAGAAATTTAAATCTATGGAAATCTCTCCACATTGGCTTTCTATTTCTCATTTTACCATGGATTGGTGAAAATTTTCTTCTGGACATGACCAGCATTTATTTATTTATTTATTTGAGACTGAGTCTCACTATGTCACCCTTGGTAGAGTGCTGTGGCGTCACAGCTCACAGCAACCTCCAACTTTCAGGCTTAAGCTATTCTCTTGCCTCAGCCTCCCAAGTAGCTGGGACTATAGGCGCCTCCCACAACACTTGACTATTTTTTGGTTGCAGTTGTCATTGTTGTTTTTAGCAGGCCTGGGCTGGGCTAGAACCCTCCTGCCTCAGTGTATGTGGCTGACTCCCTACTCACTGAGCTATAGGCGCCAAGCCATGACCAGCATTTAGAGAGTACTGCTGTAAAGACTGCAGTCAGGCTAGGAGACAGTAATGAGAGGAATAATGAAGAATGTGCCAGACATCTTGGGGCATTGTGGTTGTGGGGGAGAATAGAGGACACTTAGTTCCAGATAGTGCCTCAATGTTTTGAGAATTAATAAATTTGAAGCAATGTAAGAAGAGGGAGTTGCTTGTAAGTCCTTGAAAATATGGTTTGAGGATAATTCTAGCAAATGTGTGAGGGATCGATTAAATTAGAGGACTTTAGGTAAGAAATCTCTCTAGAAGGCTGTTAATGGAATTAAGCATATTTTAACTGAGTCCTGTAGGCAATTGTAATATAATGGTATTATGTATCTAAATCTTAGCATAGAAAGGTATAGTAAAAATAGGGTATTTTATATATATATATTTTTTATTTATTTATTTATTTTTTTTATTTTTTGAGACAAAGTCTCACTTTGTCACACTCAGTAGAGTTTCGTGGCATCATAGCTCACAGCACCTCAAACTCTTGGGCTAAAGCGATTCTCTTGTCTCAGCCTCCCAAGTGGCTAGGACTATAGGCGCTTGCCACAATGCCTGGCTATTTTTGGAGATGGGGGTCTTTCTCTTGCTTAAGCTGGTCTTGAACCCTTGAGTTCAGGCAATGCACTTGCCTTGGCCTCCCAGAGTGCTGGGATTACAGGTGTGAGCCACCGCACCCAGCCATGGTTATTATAAGGGGACCATGTAGTCCATTGTTGACTAGAATATCTTTAATGCAGAGCATGCCTGTACCTCACTGAGATAGTAATCATTGGTAGCTGATATTGCAGAGCAATAATGATCATTGGATTTAGTTAGGAAGACTTTTTTTTTTTTTGAGACAGAGCCTCAAGCTGTCACCCTGGATAGAGTGCCATAGCATCATAGCTCACAGCAACCTTCAATTCCTGGGCTCAAGTGAGTCTCTTGCCTCCATCTCCCAAGTAGCTGGGACTACAGGTGCCCGCCACAACGCCTGGCCATTTTTTGGTTGCAGCCGTTATTGTTGTTTGGCGGGACCAGGCTGGATTCGAACCTGCCAGCTCAGGTGTACGTGGCTGGCGCCTTAGCCCGTTGAGCCACAGGCACTGAGCCAGGAAGACTTTTTAATGACCTAAAGAAAGCATCATTTTAAGTAATTTCAGGAAGTAGAAATTTTATTATTTGGTGATAACTAGTTCATTCCCTTCATTTTACTGATGTGGTAAGCTTGTGATTTTGACTATCCAAATGCTTTTGTGTATTGGGAGGAGCAAGACTCTACTGGCTGTCTGTTTGGAATATAATAATTAAGTTTTAGATCAAGTGAATATAAGATAACACAAGTAGTAAGATGTCTCAAGAAAAAGTCTTACTTTTATCTTAATTAATTTTTTACGTTTTTCATTCTGTTATCAGTTCAGTAGTTATTACAGCTCCAGAAAGTATACTTTTTCTTCCTGGATCTTCATATTCTTTAAGGAAAAAGTTAATTGTTGGCATAAATGTTTTGAATAGTGTTAATATTTTAAATAGGGATTTTTCTTTTTTTTCAAGACAGAGCCTCAAGCTGTCACCCTGGATAGAGTGCTATGGCATCACAGCTCACAGCAACCTCCAACTCCTGGGCTTAAGTGATTCTCTTGCCTCAGCTCCTAAGTAGCTGGAACTATAGGCGCCTGCCACAATGCCTGGCTATGTTTTGGCCTGGGCTGGATTTGAACCCGCCAACTCTGGTGTATGTGGCTGGTGCCTTAGTCCTTAAGCTACAGGCACCAAGCCGGGATTATTTTTTTAATTATCATTGGTGATGCCTTATCATAAGAGAAAAGCAAATCTGGATTGATCATGTTAAGCAAATCTGGATTGATCATGTTTTTAAACTTGAAAACTTCATGTTTTTTGTCTTATACTGAAAACTACCTATAAAATCTTTTTATGTTCTAGGAGCTCCAAATGGACCAGCAGGCAAAGAAACATCTCCAGGAGGAGTTTGATGCATCTTTAGAGGAGAAAGATCAGTATATCAGTGTTCTCCAAACTCAGGTAAGACTAAAAGAAGAAATGTGGAATTTTTGCATAAAGAAAAATAATGAAGTTTTGATGGAATATCTAAGATGGTCCAGATTTGGTGGGGGGTAGGGAAGGCTTATTTTAAAAACTATGTACTTTTCTTGAATTTTAAGAATACTTTTGATTTATTGTTTCTTTTGACTCACTATAAACTTTTTGTTTTGGTATTTTCCCTTCTCTGTCATAAAAAGAGTATCATGTAATCTATACCCTTTCTGTTTCAAAGAAAGTACAATAAGCCATCTATATCCATGGGTTTTGCTTCCATGGATTCAACCAATTGCAGATCAGAAATATCTGGGGGGAAAAAGCACATCTGTACTAAACATCTACTTTCCCTGTATTATTCCCTGAAAAATACATAGTATTTTTAGTGTATGAATTATTACATAGAATTTAGAGATGATCTAAAGTACATGGGGGATTTGTGTAGATTACGTGCAACTACTGTGCCATTTTATACAAGACACTCAACCATACACGGATTTTCCTATCTTCAGGGAATGCTGAAACCAATCCCCAATAGGTATTGCCGTAGTTTCTCTTGCAGTTTTTCTAATGAAGTACTTTTTCATTTTTTAGGTTTCTCTGTTGAAACAACGATTACAAAATGGGCCTATGAATGCTGATATACTGAAACCACTTTCTCAGATGGAACCACTGGCCGAAGTCTTGACCAAAGAAGAGAATACAGAGAGTGATGTGGAGCCAGTAGGTAAGCTTCGTTTTGTCACAAGGTTAATTTAAAAACTATAGTGCTGTGGCTTACGCCTATAATTCTAGCACTTTGGGAGATTGAAGTGGGAGTATTGCTTTAGGCCTGGAGTTTGAGACCACCTTGGGCAATATAGCAAACCCTCACCTTAACAAATTATAAAAAAATTAGGTGAGCATGGTGACACGAGCCTGTAGTCTTAGCTGCTTGGGAGGCTGAGTTGTGAGGATTGCTTAAGTCTACAAGGTTGAGGTTGCAGTGAGCTTCATTAGTGCCATTCCACTCAGCCTAGGCAACAGAGAGAAAGATCCTGTTTCAAAAAAAAAAAAAAAGTACTATAAGCCAGAGGAGGATTTTGAGAGATTCAGAGCGTGAGCTGATAGAACTGGTCTGAGAGAAAAGGGGGGTCTTTAATTTTGTGGCTCACAACTGTAATTTTAACACTTTAGGAGGACTGCTTGAGCTCAGGAGGGTGGACTGCTTGAGCTCAGGAGTTTGAGGCCAGCCTGAGCAAGAGCGAGACCCTGTCTCTACTAAACAGAGAAAACTAGCCAGGCATTGGTTGCAGGCATCCATAGTCCCAACCACTCAGGAGGTTGAGGCAGGAGGATTGTGTGAACCCAAGAGTTTGAGGTCACTGTGAGCTATGATGTAGCCATGGCACTCTACCCAGGGCGACAGAGTGAGATTCTGTCTCAATACAACAAAAACAAAAAAAATTAACATTTCCAGAAAGATGCAAGGATTTTTATTGCATTTTTGTACCACATTATTGTTGTAATTGAAATTCACTGATTTATTGATAGAAATAGCTAGATTTTATATAAATAAGTTACTTTTGCTCAGTGTTAATAAATATGCTATTTGTAATTATTTGAATATTTTAGTTTTTCAATAATATGGCTTGTATATTTCTATATTCAAAGATACATATATTTACCCTATTAATTGCTTTTTCACTGTAAAAAAGAAGAAATAGTTCAATTTTGTCTTAAAATTCAGTTGCAGCCCTCCCTGTTCTTTGAGGCTTTGAGGTACATGTTCATTAAAATTCCGCAATTTTATTTCCTAGCCTCTTTTCTCAAGGAGACTTATGGCAAACTTGGACTAAGTTGCTGAGCAGTTAGCTATATGAGCAACCAAGCTATGAAGGAAGAAGGGTCCAAAAATTCCCCTGAGATGTGAAAACTTTACTGATAAATGAGTCAAGAACTCCTTCAGAACTCCTTTCAGGAAGAGATTAGAATTTGGTTGGAAAGAATACTATACTTTATTAATCCTTTTGGGATGGTGCTGAGATATGGAAGTAATTTTTAGTAACGGGATGCTTATTGAACTGTCTTTTTTTTTTTTTTTTTTTTTTGAGACAGAGCCTCAAGCTGTCACCCTGGGTAGAGTGTCGTGGCATCACAGCTCACAGCAACCTTCAATTCCTGGGCTCAAGCGAGTCTCCTGCCTCTGCCTCGCAAGTAGCTGGGACTACAGGCGCCCGCCACAACGCCCGGCCATTTTTTGGTTGCAGCCACCATTGTTGTTTGGCAGGCCTGGGCTGGATTCGAACCCGCGAGCTCAGGTGTACGTGGCTGGCGCCTTAGCCCGTTGAGCCACAGGTGCCAAGCCTGAACTGTCTTTTAAGGAGAGTGAATTCTGTTAATTTTAGCTAACCACTGCACCATGCCATTTAGGATGGGGTTGAATCACAAAATCGGTGAATGCACACTGAATTTCTTAAGATGAAGATCAAATAAACAGAAAGCAGATGTTTGGAAAGGTGCCAAATTATTGGCTGACCAAAGTTGTCTCTAAGAAACATCTGGCTTCATCTGGCTCAGGGTAAAACAGAGTATTGGTATAAGAATAGTACACTTCTTTGTACTAACTGACTACCTGTTCCTCATGTTCCTTACTGACTATGTCTAATAAATATGCTTTATTGTTAAGCAGGAGATGGAGCTTCTGCTAAAACACTAGAAACACTACAGCAAAGAGTTAAGCGTCAAGAGAATCTACTTCAGCGTTGTAAGGAAACAATTCAGTCACATAAAGAGCAATGTACACTATTAACCAGTGAAAAAGAAGCTCTGCAAGAACAACTAGATGAAAGACTTCAAGAACTGGAAAAGATGAAGGTAAAAGAAGAAATGAGTTTTGTTCTAATTTAATCCTATGTTGGATCTTTGGGCTGTAGTGTGGCTGGTGCCCCTTTTCCTCCATTCTCTTTAGAATGAATGGAGAAGGTGTCCTTGTTTGGGTACTCAAGTGCCCTGGGCTTCATAGCACTTGCCATACTTTTGAGACTTCTTGTGTACTTTCTCCTACTAGATTATAAGAAGTGTCATCTAGAGTTCTCACATGAGGAGAAGCTTTGTTAAAAATAGAAATGAATTTTTGAAATTCTTTTAGGACCTTCATATGGCTGAGAAGACTAAACTTATCACTCAGTTGCGTGATGCAAAGGACTTAATTGAGCAGCTTGAACAAGATAAGGTAAAACAAGAAAATTTATGCTAACATTTGTCAGGGGACCCAAAACATCATTTTTGAAAGTACTTCTGCTTTTCAAAGTTAGTGCAGCTGTTTCTGTGAAAAAAATTTCTAGATTTACATCACTATTAGCATTAGTTTATCATGTAATGCAGCTGATTCTCTGTGATTTTTTTGATCCCATTCAGCATTTTGAGATTAGAATAACTGTTGGCAAAGGAAATCTATGTTTATGTACATAACTATTTCTCGGAGAAAAATTGTTTATAGTTAAGGCATTCTAAATGTAAATGATATCAGTATTTTCTTTCATATGTTATGGAAAGAGATTAATGTCTCAGATAAGTTGCCTAAAAAGTAAAGAAGTCATAATTTATATATTATCATAAGCAAAATTTTCTATAAATGAATTTTAGAATGTGTAGCTAAGATTAGAGGATTGAGGAAGGAAAGTCTTTGGTTTTTTGTTTGTTTTTTTAGACTTGAGTCTGATTTTGTCCCCCTTGGTCCCCCTTAGAGTACTGGGCATCATGATAGCTCACAGCAATCTCAAACTCTTGGGCTCAAGTGATCCTCTTGCCTCAGCCTCCCAAGTAGCTGGGGCTACAGGTGCTCTCTACAATGCCCAGCTATTTTTTAGAGACAGAGTCTTGCTCTTGCTCAGGCTGGTCTTGAACTTGTAGTTCTCTTGCCTCAGCCTCCCGAGTAGCTGGGACTACAGGTGTCCGCCACAGCGCCAGGCCATTTTTTGATTGTAGTTGTTGTTGTTTGGCAGGCCTGGGCTTGGTTTGAACCCAGCAGCTCTGGTGTATGTGACTGGTTTCCTAGCTACTGAACTACAGGCACCCAGCCGGAAGGAAAGTCTTAAACTTGGCAGTTTGGAGTTTGAAAAGCAGCTATAGCTACACAGCAAAGATAACTGAAAAATTCATGGATAAACAGTTTTTATTTTAAGTCTTTCAACCCCAAGTTCTTGGGTTCTTTTTCTAAGGAGCTCTCTGTTCCACACCATCCAGCATTTTCTTAAAAATGCTGTCTTACAGGTACAATGTTTTTAAAAGGCCATGTAATCAAGATCATGTCACAGCTGTACTGCTATTGAAATATGTTGGCAAAGTTTTCACTCTTCCTGTAATGTATTGCTAGATTCAACTCTATAAACTTCATGAGGGCTAAGATTTATAAAAAATGATTATGAAAAACCTAAAGCATTTACAAAAGAACTGTTACTAAAATTTATTTCTGTGAACTCGTCACCCATTTTGAAGAGTTAACATCTCGTGGTTAATTTTGTTTCATTTGTGCATTCCCAATCCCCCATTGTCCTCTTCAGTGCAGGATTGTTTTAGAGAAGATCCAAGAAATCTTATTTCTTCCATAAATATTTTAATGTATCTTTTAAGTAATGGGCTCTTTAGGTTTGTAAAAATATAACCATGTTATCACATCTAAAAATTTAATAATTCCTGAATATGATCTGCTATCTAGTCAGTTTCAGATATTCACTTTTATCTTATATAGAGAGGGTACCAAAAAAAATGTATATACATTTTAAGAAAGGGAAAAAACTATTATAATTGTAATACTCAAGTCACGTTTGACTTCTGCAATTATAAGATGTGCTCAATTGTGACTTGTATTCATCTTTTGTTATCAGCATATGTTATTACAATTTTAATACAGTATTTTCCTTTCTTCAAATGTGTATACATTTTTTTTAATACCCTCTGTATTTTTTTCCCTTTTTACGAATCACATTCCAAATAAAGTTCTTTCATTTCAGTTGTTCGATATGATTCTTAAGGCTTCTTTTAATCAATAGATTAGATCGGGGTCCTCAAATTATGGCCCGCGGGCCACTTGCGGCCCGCCGAGGACGTTTATCCGGCCGTTTTTGCCTCCGCTGCCTGTCCTGTTTAGCAGTGGACTCCTCCTGGGTCGCAAAATCTGTTAGCGGAAAAACCGTTGGTTGCATTCCCAAACAAAACATGTGTGGATTCACTGGAAACGTTAGAAAAGGAGTTCCAATTTAGATTTAAAGAGCTTCATCTCCATGAACAGGACATTCAGCTTTTCCCTAACCCATTTTCTATTGACATTAAAAATGTAGAGGTCAGTCCCTGAAGTTGCCGCTCCAGCCTCTGGCACTGCCTCGGGCCGGAGTCTCCTGCAGGCGGGAGCCAGGTGCTACAGGGTGCGGCAGGGGCAGCTGATGCTCTTGCGGCTTCAGCTTTCCGGCTTCTCCATGGGGCTGGCCTACAGCGCCTGGATGCTCTAAGAACGTTTCCACTGTTGTTTGGAGGACACATGCAGTGGGATCAGAATTCCTGGGAAATTGCCTTTGTGAGAAGCTGGAAGTATTTCTTTAAATTCCGTCTCTTAGTTTTTCAAAGAAACATCAAGAAACCATGAACAACATTAGTAATGAAGAGTTAGACTGCCACTTGCTTGATGAAGGTTTTATTGCCAAGGACATTCTGGATCAAAAAATCAATGAAGTTTCCTCTTCTGATGATAAGGATGCGTTCTATGTAGCAGACCTTGGAGATGTTCTGAAGAAACACCAAA
>CAUYRH010120601.1:0-14214 GCA_963574655.1 Perodicticus potto | reverse complement strand
ATACTGCACACACCTATAGTTCCAGCTACCGGGGAGGCTAAGACGGGAGGATTCCTTGGGCCTGGAGTTTGAGTCTAGCCTAAGACAACATAGTGAGACTGTGTCTCTAAAAATAAAAAAGCCTAAAAACAGGCTAAAATATGTTTTCCATTACAGCTCTCTACCAAAACGGATAACACAACCAATAAAAAATGTTCTCCTCTGCCGAACTGCAAAACAGAAAAAAATAGCCGGGCGTTGTGGCGGGCGCCTGTAGTCCCAGCTACTTGGGAGGCTGAGAGGCAAGAGAATCGCTTAAGCCCAGGAGTTGGAGTTTGCTGTGACCTGTGATGCCACAGCACTCTACCCAGGGCGATAGTTTGAGGCTCTGTCTCAAAAAAAAAAAAAATTTGGCTCGGCGCCTGTGGCTCAGCGGGCTAAGGCGCTAGCCACGTACACCTGAGCTGGTGGGTTCAAATCCAGCCCGGGCCCGCCAAAAAATAATGACGGCTGCAACCAAAAAAATGGCCGGGCGTTGTGGCGGGCGCCTAGTCCCAGCTACTTGGGAGGCAGAGGCAAGAGACTCGCTTGAGCCCAGGAATTGGACGTTGCTGTGAGCTGTGATGCCACGGCCCTCTATCCAGGGTGACAGCTTGAGGCTCTGCCTCAAAAAAAAAAAAAAAATTATTTTATTACTTATTTAATTATTATTATTATTTTGAGACAGAGTCTCACTTTGTTACCCTCAGTAGAGTGCCGTAGCGTCATAGCTCATAGCAACCTCAAACTTTTGGGCTCCAGCGATTTATCTTGCCTCAGTCTCCTAAGTAGCTGGGACTAAAAGTGCCAGCCACAACGCCTGGCTATTTTTAGAGATGAGATTTCACTCTGGCTCTGGCTGGTCTCAAACCCATTAGCTCAGACAATCCACCTGCCTCTGCCTCCCAAGTGCTAGAATTACAGGCATGAGCCATCTCGCCTGGCAATTATTATTTTTTGGAGACCGAGTCTTACTCTAAAATCTGGGTAGAGTGACGTGGCGTCATCATAGCTCACAGCAACCTCAAACTCCTAGGTTCAAGTGATTGATCTTCTTGCTTCAGCCTCCCTGGTAACTGAGACTACAGGCATGTGCCACCAGGCCTGGCTAGTTTTTCTATTTTTAGTATAGATGGGGTCTCACTCTTAATCAGGCTGATCTGGAACTCTTTTTTTTTTTTTGCAGTTTTTGGCCGGGGCTGGGTTTGAACCTGCCACCTCAGGCATATGGAGCCAGCGCCCTACTCCTTTCAGCCACAGGCGCCGCCCTGGTCTGAAACGCTTTTCTTTCTTTTTTTTTTTTTGAGACAGAGCCTCAAGCTGTCACCCTTGGTAGAGTGCTGTAGCATCACAGCTCACAGCAACCTGCAATTCCTGGGCTCAATTAAGTCTCCTGCCTCCGCCTCCCAAGTAGCTGGGACTGTAGGCGCCAGCCACAATGCCCGGCCAGTTTTTGGTTGGAGCCATCGTTGTTTGGCGGGCCGGGCTGGATTCGAACCCGCCAGCTCAGGTGTACGTGGCTGGCGCCTTAGCCCATTGAGCCACAGGTGCTGAGCCTGGTCTGGAACTCTTGAGCGCAAGCAATCCACCTGCCTTGGCCTCCCAGAATGCTAGGACTACGGGCTTGAGTCACTGCGCCCGGTCCCCTTTATTTATTTATTTGTTTTATTTTTATTATTATTATTTTTGAGACAGAGCCTCAAGCTATTGCCCTGGGTAGAGTGCTGTGGCATCACAGCTCACAGCAACCTCCAATTCTAGGGCTCAAACAATTCTCCTGCCTCCGCCACCCAAGTAGCTGGGACTACGGGCGGCCGCCACAACGCCCGGCTATTTTTTGTTTGCAACCGTCATTGTTGTTTGGTGGGGGTAGGCTGGCTTCGAACCCGCCAGCTCAAGTGTATGTGGCTGGTGCCTTAGCTGCTTGAGCCACAGGTGCTAAGCCACCCCTTTATTTATTTTTAAAATTAAGTTATATACTTTTCTGAGGGTCTCACCCTGTCACCCAGGCTAGAATGTAGTGTCATCATCATAGCTAACAGCAACCTCAAACTCCTGGGTTCAAGTGATCCTCCTGCCTCAGCCTCCCAAGTAGCTGGGACTAGAGGTACCCGCCCCAACACCTGGCTAGTTTTTCTACATTTGGTAGAGAGGGCTTCTTGCTCTTGCTCAGGCTGATCTCCAACTCCTGAACTCAAGTGATCCTCTTCCTTAGCCTCCTTGAGGGCTAGGATTACAGGTGTAGAACTCAGGCAGAATTCCAGATTCTCACTAAGCTACAATGGCTCCAGATGACAAATAAGAAAATAAAAGTCACACAGCTAGTAAATGGTAAGTATTTGTCCAAGAGGTAAGGTAAGGCCTGTCTGTATCCTGCACAATTGTCTACATTAGTGGATAAATGAAATATTTTCACATTTTGTAGATTATTTTTCCATCTTAGCTATGAGTCTCAATTATTTACCCCTGTGCTCCCAACCTATCTTGCCTCCTTTAGGGAGAATCAGGAATCATCTCTCACCAGAGGACTCGAAGTTTGCAGCTGGGATGGCTCAGACGCTTGCACAGCAGCCGGACACCTGAATCCCCCAGGGCATTGTTGGTCAGATAAAGCTCAGTCAGGGTCTGGTTGATCCCCAGGGTGGAATAAAGATCCCTGCAAGCTTTAGCTGTGAGGCCACAGCTGTCCAGCCTGTTGAAGAGAAGGATCAGTTAGAAAAACCACAGGCAGTACTTTGGGAAAGCCTCATCTCCAAGCAGGTGGGTTGAATGTTTTTTATTTTCCCTCTTTAAGACAGAGTCTCGGCTTGGCGCCTGTGGCTCAGCGGGCTAAGGCACCAGCCACGTACACCTGAGCTGGCAGGTTCGAATCCAGCCCGGGCCTGCCAAACAACAATGGTGGCTGCAACTAAAAAAAAAATGGCTGGGCGTTGTGGTGGGTGCCGGTAGTCCCAGCTACTTGGGAGGAGGAAGCAGAGACTCGCTTGAGCCCAGGAATTGGAGGTTGCTGTGAGCTATGATACCACTGCACTCTATCCAGGGTGACAGCTTGAGGCTCTGTCTCCAAAAAAAAAAAAAAAAAAGACAGAGTCTCACTTTGTTACCCCAGATAACAGAGTCATCATAGCATCATAGCTCACAGCAACCTCAAACTCTTGGGTTCAAGCAATCGTCTTGCCTCAGCCTCCTTTGTAGTTGGAATTACAGGCACCTGCCACACGCAGCTAGTTTCTTTTTTTATTTTTAGTAGAGATGGGGGGGGTCTTTCTTTTGCTCAGACTGGTCTTGAACCCCTGACCTCAAGCAACCTTCCTGCCTCAGCCTCCCAGAGTGTATATAAGCGTGAGCTACTGCACCCGATCTGGAAACAGTAGTGAAGACCTGCAGGTATCTTGCAGCTAAACTGGTTAGCCTGTCTCATGATGGAGCCAACATATCCACCAGTGGGGAAGACAATGGAAATGAAGGCTTGGAACAACTAGGTAGAGCAATGCTTAAAGGCTGTGTGACTCCTTCAGTCACACAGTCAGTAAATGATCCTTTTATTTTTAGAAGCCAGTGTGGAATAGGCTGTCACTCTCAGCAGTGTGCCACTGATTCTCTCTGATTTCTTCTTCTCTCTCTCTCTCTTTTTTTTTATAGAGACAGAGTCTCACTTTATTGTCCTCGGTAGAGTGCCATGGCGTCACAAACCTCACAGCAACCTCCAACTCCTCAGCTTAGGCGATTCTCTTGCCTCAGCCTCCCAAGTAGCTGGGACTACACGTGCCTGCCACAATGCCCGGCTATTTTTCTGTTTTTGCAGTTTTGCTGAGGCCGGTTTTGAACCCACCACCCTCAGTATATGGGACCAGCGCCTTACTCGCTGAGCCATAGGCGCCGCCCTTCTCCTTTTGTTTTTGCACTCCTCCAAATCCCCCTCCCCTGTCTGATTTCTTTTTTTTTTTTTTTTGAGACAGAGCCTCAAGCTGTCACCCTGGATAGAGTGCAGTGGCATCACAGCTCACAGCAACCTCCAATTCCTGGGCTCAAGCGAGTCTCCTGCCTCTGCCTCCCAAGTAACTGGGACTACAGGCGCCCGCCACAACGCCCGGCCGTTTTTTGGTTGCAGCCGTCATTGTTGTTTGGCGGGCCCGGGCTGGATTCTAACCTGCCAACTCAGGTTTACGTGGCTGGCGCCTCAGCCCGTTGAGCCACAGGCGCCGATCCCCTGTCTGATTTCTATTTTGTCTCCTATTGTGTCTCTTTCCTATGTTCTCTGCTATTACAATAAAAATAAGACTCAGCTCAGCACCTGTGGCTCAAGCGAGAATTGTATTTGTTCCCGTTTTGTTTTTTACTTCAAAATAAGATATGTGCAGTGTGCATAGGAATTTATTCATAGTTTTTTTTTTTTAAACTATGTCCGGCCCTCCAACGATCTGAGGGACAGTGAATTGGCCCCCTGTCTAAAAAGTCTGAGGACACCTCCTCTAGGGGCTAAGGCTGGAGCTCAGCAGTCCAAGGGCAGCATGAGCAAGAGCAAGACCCTGTCTCTACTAAAAATAGAAAAACTAGGCTTGGTGCCTATGGCTCAAGCGGGTAAGGCCCCAGCCAATACACCTGGTTGTTGTGCCGGGTGCCCATAGTCCCAGCGACTTGGGAAGTGGAGGCAGGAGAATCGCTTGAGCCCAGAAGTTAGAGTTTGCTGTGAGCTGTGATGCCAGAGCACTCTACCCAGGGCAATAGCTTGAGCTCTTTTTCAATCAATAAATAAATGAATAAATAAATAAGAAAGAAAGAAAAATAGAAAAACTAGCCAGAAGTTGTGGCGAGCATCTGTTGTCCTGCTACTCAGGAGGCTGAGGCAGGAGAATCACTTGAATCTGTGAGCTATGATGCCACAGCAGTTTACCCAGGGCAACAGAGTGAGACTCTGTCTCAAACAAAAAAAAAGTAATAGTCACTAGCATCTACTAAAGACTGACTGGGAGCTGAGCACCTTGCTAATTGCTTTATGCTTGTTTTATCATTTATTCCTCACTGAAACCTTTTGAAATAAGTACGATCAGAGCTGAGAGTTTGTTTTATTTATCTCCTTTATTTTTTTTTTTTTTTAGAGACAGGCTGGTCTTGAAACTCTGGTCTCAAGGAGTTCAGAATCTTCCTGCCTTGGCCTCACAGAGTGCTAGGATTACAGAAGTGAGCCACCATGCCTGGCCTGGAAGATGATTTTATTTTATTTTTTTTATAGAGACAGAGCCTCATGCTGTCACCCTGGATAGAGTGTGGTGGCATTACAGATTACAGCAACCTCCAATTCCTGGGCTCAAGCGATTCTCCTGCCTCTGTCTCCCAAGTAGCTGGGACTACAGGCACCTGCCACAATGCCCAGCCATTTTTTGGTTGCAGCCGTCATTGTTGTTTGGTGGGCCTGGGCTGGATTTGAACCTGCTAGCTCAGGTGTACGTGGCTGGCACCTTAGCCTGTTGAGCCATAGGCGCCGAGCCAATTTATTTATTTTTTTTAGAGACAGCGTTCTCACTTTGTCGCCTTCGGTAGAGTGCTGTATTGTCACAGCTCACAGCAATCTCTAACTCCTGGGCTTAGGCGATTTTCTTGCCTCAGCCTCCCGAATAGCTGGGAGTACAGGCACCCACCACAATGCCCAGCTATTTTTTTGTTGCAGTTTGACCGGGGCCAGGTTGGAACCCACCACCCTCTGTATATGGGGCCAGCGCCCTACCCACTGAGCCACAGGCGCTGCCCTTATGCTTATTTTATTAAAAAAACTTTATTTGGGGGGCGGCACCTATGACTCAGTCTGTAGGGCGCTGGCCCCATATACCGAGGGTGGCAGGATGGAACCTGGCCCGGCCAAACTGCAACAAGAAAAAATAGCCGGGCGTTGTGGCAGGCGTCTGTAGTCTCAGCTACTCGGGAGGCTGAGGCAAGAGAATCACCTAAGCCCAGGAGTTGGAAGTTGCTGTGAGCTGTGACACCCACAGTACTCTACCAAGGGTGACAAAGTAAGACTCTGTCTCTAAAAAAAAAAAAAACAAACAACTTTATTTTGTGCCAGGTTGTGGTGGCTCATGCCTGTAATCCCAGCACTCTGGGAGGCCAAGGCAGGTGGATTGCCTGAGCTCACAGGTTTGAGACCAACCTGAGCCAGATGGAGCCCTCATCTCTAAAAATAGCTAGGTGTTGTGGCGGGTGCTGTAGTCCCAGCTACTTGGGAGGCTAAGGTGCTGTGAGCTATGACATTACAGCACTCTACCAAGGGCAACAAAGTGAGACTGCCTCAAAAAAATTTTTTTTTTAATTTTGTTTTAGTTTTGAATCAGGCAGCCCCTTGAAACAGAATGTTTTTTTATTATTTATTTTTAATTTATTTTTATTTTTTGAGACAGAGCCTCAAGCTGTCACCCTGGATAGAGTGCTGTGTCATCCACAGCTCACGGCAACCTCCAATTCCTGGGCTCAAGCGAGTCTCCTGCCTCTGCCTTCCAAGTAGCTGAGACTATAGGCGCCTGCCACAACGCCCGGCCATTTTTTGGTTGCAGCTGTCATTGTTGTTTGGCGGGCCCAGGCTGCACTCGAACCCGCCAGCTCAGGGGTACGTGGCTGGCGCCTTAGCCCGTTGAGCCACAGGCGCCGAGCCTTGAAACAGAATATGTACAGAGACACCCTGTCTTCTCTTTTTGCCTCTATCCTGTCTCCTTGGATCTTTCAAAGTGGGGGTGAGGGCAGTCTTTAAATAGAAAAACAAAGGAGGAAAAGAACCCACTGCCACCCTCTTTGCCTTAGACACTCACCACAGTTTTTGCAGCTTGCAGGTGGTGTGTCCAATCCCTTGGCTCAGCAGCCACAGGCCCCAGTCCCCCAGGTCGTTGAAACTCAGGTCCAGCTCCCGGAGGTGGGGGTTGGCTTGCAGCACATCAGAGAGTGCCCTGCAGGCTGCGGAGCCCAGCCGGCAGATGCCCAACCTGCAAAAAGCAGCGGCGTGTGCCCAGAGGAGCGGGGATCATTCCTCTGTGACACCTCCCGGGAGGGCTCGGCCACCAAGCCCCATGCTGAGCCCACACAGCACACACAGACAGCCACAATCTCTATCCTTAAGAGAGAGAAAGAGAAAGACAGAAGCAGGCAGAGACAAGAGGAGAGGAATAAACAACAAAGGAGGATCCCTGAGTCCAGGAGTTGGAGACCAGCTTCCGGAATATAGCAAGAGGGGAGCCTGTGTCTTAAAAAGGAAAAAAAAGGAAGTTCTGTTTTTGTGAACTGTTTAACTTAAAAAACACAAGGTAAATAGGAAAAAAAGGTATGTATATATATATATGTATATGTATATATATATATATATATATATATAATTTTTTTTTTTTTTGTACAGACAGAGTCTCACTTTATCGCCCTCGGTAGAGTGCCGTGGCATCACACAGCTAAGAGCAACCTCCAACTCCTGGGCTTAGATGATTCTCTTGCCTCAGCCTCCCGAGTAGCTGGGACCACAGGTGACCGCCACAATGCCCGGCTACTTTTTTGTTGCAGTTCGGCCGGGGCTGGGTTTGAACCTGCCATCCTTGGTATATGGGGCCAGTGCCTTACTGACTGAACCACAGGCGCTGCCCTAAAATTTCTTTCTTTTCTTTTTTTTTTTTTTGAGACAGAGCCTCAAGCTGTCGCCCTGGGTAGAACGCTGTGGCATCACAGCTCACAGCAACCTCCAATTCCTGGGCTCAAGCGAGTCTCCTGCCTCTGTCTCCCAAGTAGCTGGGACCACAGGCACCCGCCACAACATCCAGCCATTTTTTGGTTGCAGCTGTCATTGTTGTTTGGTGGGCCCGGGCTGGATTCGAACCCGCCAGCTCAGGTGTATGTGGCTGGTGCCTTAGCCCGTTGAGCCACAGACGCTGAGCCTAAAATTTCTTTTTTTTTTTTTTTAATAACTTTATCTTTTTTTTTTTTGCAGTTTTTGGCTGGGGTCAGATTTGAACCCGCCACCTCCAGTATACGAGGATGGTGCCCTACTCACTGAGCCACAGGTGCTGCCAGCAATTTTTTTTTTTAATTATTAAAAAAAAAAGCCAGGGGGGTGGGATCTTGGGGCCTTGGTGTGTGCCACACCTTTTGGGGGCAAAACTCGATTGTAAGAGGGCCTTACCCAACAATGCAACTAGTGTAACATGGTTTCTTGTACCCTCAATGAATCCCCAACAATTAAAAAAAAAAAAAAAAAGAAGCCAGGCCTCAGCACCTGTGGCTCAAGCGGCTAAGGCGTCAGCCACATACACCTAGGCTGATGGGTTCGAATCCAGCCCGGGCCCGCCAAACAACAATGACAGCTGCAACCAAAAAATGGCTGGATGTTGTGGCGGGCGCCTGTAGTCCCAGCTACTTGGGAGGCAGAGGCAGGAGACTCACGTGAGCCCAGGAGTTGGAGGTTGCTGTGAGCTGTGATGCCACGGCACTCTACCCAGGGTGACAGCTTGAGGCTCCGTCTCAAAAAAAAAAAAAAAAGCCGGGGCTGGGCACAGTGGATCATGCCTATAATTCCAGCACTTGGGAAGCTCAGGCAGGTGGATTGCCTGAGCTCACAGATTCTAGACCAGCCTGAGCCAGAGAGAGACCCCCATCTCTAAAAAATATCTGGGTGTGTGTTGAGCACCTATAGTTCCAGCTACTTGGGAGGCTGAGACAAGAGGATTACTTAAATCCAAGAGTTTGAGGTTACTGTGAGCTATGAAGTGTGGCACTCTGCTGAAGGTGACAAAGTAAGACTCTGTTTCAAAAAAAAAAAACAAACCAAAGAAACCCCAAAAACAACAGGGCTCAGTGGCTCACACTTGTAATCCTAGCACCTGAGGCTGAGGAGGAATGTGATTGCCTGAGCTCAGGAACGTGAAGACCAGCCTAAGCAACGACACACCCTCTCTACTAATAATAGAAAAACTAACAGGGAGTTGTGGTGGGCGCCTGTAGTCCCAGTTACTCAGGAGGCTGAGGCAAGAGGATATGTTGAGCCTAAGAATTTGAGGTTGTTGTGTGCTATGATCAGGGCTATGGAGAGAAACTCTGTCCTGAAAAAAATTAATAAATGCAACAAAGGGGCGGTACCTGAGGCCCAGTGGGTAGAGCGCCCCCTATACACAGAGGGTGGAGAGTTTAAACCTGGCCCCAGCCAAACTGCAACAACAACAAAATAGCCGGGCGTTGTGTTGGGCGCCTGTGGTCTCAGCTACTCGGGAGGCCGAGGCAGGAGAATCGCCTAAGCCCAGGAGTTGGAAGTTGCTGTGAGCTGTGTGACGCCACAGCACTCTACCGAGGGCAATAAAATGAGACTCTGTCTCTACAAAAATAATAATAATAATAAATATATAAATAAAAATACATGCAACAAAGGATGCAAAATTCCCAACTTTTTTTTTTTTTTTTTGTAGAGACAGTCTTCTTTTTTTGTTGTGGTTGTTGTAGAGACAGTCTCACTTTATCGCCCTCGGTAGAGTGCCGTGGCATCACACAGCTCACGGCAACCACCAACTCCTGGGCTTAGGTGATTCTCTTGCCTCAGCCTCCTGAGTAGCTGGTACTACAGGTGCCCGCCACAATGCCCGGGTTTTCCTGTGTTGCAGTTTGGCTGAGGCCGGGTTTGAACCCGTCACCTTTGGTATATGGGGCCGGCACCCTACTGGATGAGCCACAGGCGCCGCCCACAACGCCCGGCTATTTTTTTGTTGCGGTTTGGCAGAGCCGGGTTTGAACCCGCCACCCTTGGTATATGGGGCGGGAGCCCCACTCACTGAGCCACAGGTGCCACCCAGAAAAAGGGAAATTTTTAAGTACTTCTGCTGCCTGGAAGATAGAGTAGACACAGCTCCTGCACTTAAGGAACACCCTGTGAATACACACACATGCACACAAATGACAAATTTTGGAAAGTGGTACCCAGGGGACGTATGAGATAGGATCATAAAACTAGGAATTCAGGCCTTATCTAAGGGTTAAGGGGAGTGTCTATGGGAAGTGGTATTTGTTTTAAGTCCTAGAAGAGAACTGACCTTCTCTGGGATGAAAGGGTACAGCAGAGCAGAAGGAGATTTCTGGAAGCAATAATAGCTCATGCAAGGGCCCTGTGGCAGAAACATTTTTAAAAGGAAGCTGGCGTAGCTAGAGTTGAGGAAAAGAGGGGAAGCAGCCCAGCTGAGCTCAGGGATTATAGATTTGGACCTCTGGAGTGGCAAGCAAAACGGGACTCACCGGAGGGTCTGGAGTTTGCATGTGGGCAGCTTGAGTCCCTCGCACAGCAGCTGCACCCCAGGGTCCCCCAGCTCATTCAGACTAAGGTCCAGCTCCAACAGGTTCTGGTTCACACTCAGGGTCAAGGCCAGATCTTCACAGGCAGCAGCAGTGAGATGGCAAATCTTTAACCTACACAAAACCCAGCCCCCCAGCAAATAATACAGAGTGTTTTCTACATGATGCTAATGTTATCCCCTTATCTCTGATCTTAAAAGTAATGTGTTTTCAGATAAACAATCCAATGAAAAAGTGGAAAAGCTTTGAATAGATATTTTTTCCATAGAAGACATACAAATGGCCAAAAAACATATGAAAAAATGCTCAAAATCACTAATTGTTAGGGAGACGCAAATGAAAGCCACAATGAGACACTGCCTCACACCCATTAGGATGGTTGCTATTAAAAAAACAAACAGGCACACTCTGGGAGGCTGAGGTGGGTGGATTGCTTGAGCCCAAGAGTTTGAGGTTGCTGTGAGCTATGATGCCATGGCACTCTATCCTGGGGGACAGCTTGAGACTCTATCTCAAAACAAAAACAAAAAACGAAAAACAAACAAAAAAAACCCCCCAGGCCAAGTGTAGAGGTTCTCTCCTGTGATACCAGTACTTTGGGAGGCTGAGTTAGAAGCACCATTTGAGGATGGGAGTTTGAGACCAGCCTGGGTAACATACCAAGACTCCATCTACGAAAAAAAAAAAAAAAAAAATTAGGCCCGAGTGGTTACGAGCCTGTAGTCCCAGCTGCTCTGGAGGCTGAGGTGGGAGGATTGCTTGAGCCCAGGAGCTCAAAGCTACAATAAGTTATGATTGTTTCACGGCACTACCTCAGACTTTGTCTTAACAAAACAAAACAAGGCTCAGTGCTTGTAGCTCAGAGGCTGGGGTGCCAGCCACATACACCAAAGCTGGCGGGTTCGAATCCAGCCTAGGTCTGCCAAACAACAATGACAATTACAACAACAACAAAAACAAAAATAGCCGGGTGTAGTGGCAGGCACCTGTAGTCTCATCTACTTGGGAGGCTGAGGCAAGAGAATCACTTAAACCCAAGAGTTTGAGGTTGCTGTGAGCTGTGACGCCACAGTGCTCTACCAAGGGTGACATAGTGGGACTCTGTCTCAAAAAAACAAAACAAAACAAAAACAATAACCAGATAATGACAAGTGTTGACAAAGATGTGGAGAAATTGAAACCCTATGCACCATTGGTTGGAATATAAAATGTTGTAGCTGCTATGAAAAACAATATATCCAGTTCTTAAAAAATAAAAAAAAATAGAATTACTGTAGATATGATCCAGCATTTCCACTTCTAGACCTATATCCCAAACAACGGTAAGTAGATTTTTTCTTTTTTTTTAAGAGACAGAGTCTCACTTTGTCACCCTCGGTAGAGTGCTATGGTGTCACAGCTCACAGCAACCTCCAGCTCTTGGGCTTAGTTGATTCTCTTGCCTCAGCCTCCTCAGTAGCTGGGACTACAGGTGCCCGCCACAACGCCCAGCTATTTTTTTCTTGCAGTTTGGCCAGGGGTGGGTTCAAATCCACCACCCTCAGTTTATAGGGACAGCGCCCTACTCACTGAGCCACAGGCGCCACCCTGGGTTTTTTTCTTTGAGGCACAGTCTTACTCTGTTGTTCAGGCTACAGTGCTTGGGCCTCAGCCTGGCTCACAGCAACCTCTAACTTCTGGGCTCATGTGATCCTCCTGCCTCTTTTCCTGAGTAGCTGGGACTATAGGTGCTCACCTAATTTTTCTATTCTTTTTTTTTTTGTAGAGACAGAGTCTCACTTTATTGCCCTTGGTAGAGTGCTGTGGCATCACACAGCTCACAGCAACCTCCAACTCCTGGGCTTAGGTGATTCTTTTGCCTCAGCCTCCAGAGTAGCTGGGACTACAGGCGCCCGCCACAATACCTGGCTATTTTTCTGTTTTGCAGTTTGGCCAAGGCCGGGTTTGAACCCATTACCTTCAGTATATGGGGCCAGCGCCCTACTTGATGAGCCACAGGCGCTGCCTTCTATTTTTTTTTTAAGTTTTTATTTTTATTTATTTATTTATTTATTTTTGAGATAGAGCCTCAAGCTCTCACCCTGGATAGAGTGCCGTGGCGTCACAGCTCACAGCAAACTCCAGTTCCAGGGCACAAGCGAGTCTTCTGTCTCTGCCTCCCAAGTAGCTGGAATTACAGGCACCCACCACAACGCCCGGCCATTTTTTGGTTTCAGCCATCATTGTTGCTTGGCGGGCCCGGGCTGGATTCGAACCTGCCAGCTTAGGGGTACGTGGCTGGCGCCTTAGCCCGTTGAGCCACAGGCGCCGAGCCTTTTTTAAAGTTTTTAATCTTTCTATTTTTAAGAGACGGGGTCTTGCTTTGCTTAGGCAGGTCTCAAATTACTGAGCTCAAGACCTCAGTACCACCTTGGCTTCTCAGAGTGCCAGGATTACAGGAATGAAAGCACTGCACCCAGCTGCAATCTGTTTTCTATGTCTGGCTTATTTCACTTAACATAACATCTCCCAGGTTCATCCCTGTTTTAGCTGCATTAGAATTTCCTTCCTTTTTAAGGTTGAATAATATTCCATTGTATACAAATGGTATTTTATTTTTTAATAATTCATTTATTTATTTATTTATTTATTTTTATTTAGTTAGTTCTTTTTGAGACAGAGCCTCAAGCTGTCACCCTGGATAGAGTGCTGTGGCATCACAGCTCACAGCAACCTCCAATTCCTGGGCTCAAGTAAGTCTCCTGCCTCCGCCTCCCAAGTAGCTGGGACTACAGGTGCCCGCCACAACGCCCGGGCATTTTTTGGTTGCAGCCGTCATTGTTGTTTGGCGGCCCGGGCTGGATTCGAACCCGCCAGCTCAGGTATACGTGGCTGGAGCCTTAGCCCATCGAGCCACAGGTGCCGAGCCTATTCATTTATTTTTTGAGATGGAGAGTTTGTCACCATTGGTAGAGTGCCGTGGTGTCATAGCTCATAGCAACCTCAAACTCTTGGGCTCAAGAGATCCACTGGCCTCAGCTTCCCAAGCACCTGGGATTACAGGAGTCCACCACAATGCCCAGCTATTTTTGGAGACAGGATTTGGTTCTTGCTCAGCCTGGTCTTAAACTCCTGAGTGCAAGTGATCTTCCAGCCTCTGTCTCCCAGAGTGCTAGGATTACAGGTGTGAGCCACCGTGCCTGGCCCCAGTTTTATTTATTTATGTATGTATTTTTTTTTTTTGAGGCAGTGTTTCAAGCCCTGGGTAGAGTGCCGTGGTGTCACAGCTCACAGCAACCTCAAACTCCTGGGCTCAAGCGATTCTCTTGCCTTAGCCTCCCATGTAGCTGAGACTACAGGCGCTTGCTACAATGCCCAGCCATATTTTGGTTGTAGTTGTCACTGTTGTTTGGCAGGCCTGGGCTGGATTCGAACCCTCCAGCTCTGGTGTACATGGCTGGCACCTTAGCCACTTGAGCTACAGGTGCTGTGTCAGTTTTATTCATTTATTTATTTAATTTTTATTTGCTTATTTATTTATTTTTTGAGACAGTCTCAAGCTGTTGCCCTGGGTAGAGTGTCATGGCGTCACAGCTCACAGCGACCTCAAACTCTTGGGCTTAAGGGATTCTCTTGCCTCAGCCTCCCAAGTAGCTGGGACTACAGGTGCCTGTCACACCACCTGGCTATTTTTTAGTTGTGGTTGTCATCGTTGTTTAGCAGGCCCAGACCAGGTGCTCTAACCATTGAGCTACAGGCACCGATACCCCAGTTTTTTTGTTTTCTTTTCTTTTCTTTTTTTTTTTTTGAGACAGAGCCTCAAGCTGTCACCCTGGATAGAGTGCTGTGGCATCACAGCTCACAGCAACCTCCAATTCCTGGGCTCAAGCGAGTCTCCTGCCTCTGCCTCCCAAGTAGCTG